>VZTZ01012818.1:0-32304 GCA_013400955.1 Drymodes brunneopygia
GCATCACGGCTGTCCCTGGGCAAGTGTCCTGCCAAGACCAGCAGATCTTCCTCTTGCCCTCGGCAGGCCTTCAAACGAGGCTACCCTGAGGACGACAATGACTCAGGGATATCGGACGGCCCGCCTGCAAAACGCCGCAGGATTGACTACGACCCAGCGCAGAGTGCTGATGAAAGCAGCCCCAGCACTTCCAGACAGGCCGTGTCGGGGCTGTCTGAGGGCACTCTGGCGGCCAGCGGTCGAGCAGCACAGCCACCACCTCCGTAGAGGCCTCCATGGATCTTCCACGGCTCCACAACCGACAACCGCTCCCAGCCCGGGCCCATCCGCATGAGACACGTCTGGCGGCAACAACGGCGGGCAAAAAAGCCCTACAGCCGGCCATGAAAACAAGAGCAGGACCAACTGTCGGCCAGCCCGTAGCCCCCATCCACCTTCAGCCAGCACGGCTCGGACCCAGCAGGGCTCTGGGGCTGATCCTGCATGGACACTTGTCCAGCCCCACAGACGTGCTCATGCCAGGGGCACTTGCTCTCTCTTGCCAGCATGCATGCTGTGCCATCGGACCGATGCAGACACCGACATCTGCGGGGACAAGAGAGGGAAGTTCACGCTCTGTGTCCACACGTTCTGCCAGGTGATTTCTCTTGCGGCTCCCCCCAGCTTTCTGCCCAGGAGGAGCTTTCCTTCCTGACGTAATGAGCTCCCCACATTCTCTGCTCTGCAGCTCCTTGCTAGTGGGCTTTTCCCACATGGCAATGAGGAAGACTTCCGTGTTGAGGACACCAGGCGCATCATCAGAGAGGCAGCCAAAAANCCCTTCAACATGTACTTTTAATATTAATAATTGATATTTCATTTTTATAGAAGTTAAAGAAATAAAAGTTTTTTTACACTAGGAGAAACCACATGCTTTTTTCTAATCATTTTCCTCAGCCTTCCTCCAGGCCGCTGTCAGCAGAAGGGACAGGGATCTACTTCACCTAGGCTTGGCAGCACATTCCCCTGTGCCAGCTGCCCTTCCTGGCCACCCAGCACCATGGCCGTGCCCTTCAGGCCTTTGTAGCCCCAAGAAGCTGTTGTCAGTGTCCCTGCAGGGCAGCGCTTGGCTCCTGGGGGATGTTCACACGCCTGAGCCTGGCCTCACCCGCAGTCTCTGCCTTGCCAGCAGGCTCTGGCCATGCTTCTGCACCTTCCTTTGGGGAAAGACCACTTCAAAACCTGTCAAGGGCACCAGCAGCAGCTGCCCTTGACTGGCAAACGCCCTGGGACAGCCCCTGGCTGGCAGTGCTGGGCCTGCTCTCCTCAGCACTCATGGCTGGTTAATTATCCATCCTCTGGTCTTTTGACAGCAGGCTGCAGGATGTCCCTGTTCCTTTGTGCTAACCTGCTGCAATGCCACTCAGCAGCTCCCACAGAGCACTCCACGTGGCACTGGGGGACAGGCATTTACTGCCCTGCTCCTGCTGCCCACACTAGTGCTGCTACAGGCCAGCTGCCATTGGCCTCCTTGCCCACCTGGGTTCACACTGGCTCATGGATCCTCACTCTGGGAAAGCTCTGACTGCTGCTCTCAGACGTAAGCTCTGAAAACAAGATCTGCACAAAGACACAACATTGCTGGAAACATTTCCACATCTGGCTTGTTTAGCCTTCATAAAGAATGAAGGGGCATGTGCTACATCTTAAGAAGAGAATGAAGAGTACTCAGAGGCCTGGGGGATTAAAGCAAGGAATCAAGGCATGAAAGGAATGAAGTGGGACATGATAGCCCAGACCACCCTTGGGCAAGGGAAGATAATTTTTTTGACGCTCCCCAGGTTTTGAAGAGAGCACTAGCCTGGAAAAAGCAGGGCTGGAAGGAGCTCTGTGACCTGTCCCCAAGGAGAAAGGTGACAGCAAAAGTCTCCCTCCCCACAGCTGCCCGTTGCTGGCACAGAGGTACCAGGGCACTCAGTGAGCAGCCAAAAACAACAGCACGGCAAGGCAGGAGCTTGCCAGCCGGGCTGGGCTCTGGCCACTTACTGGGGCACCCGTGGCTGACCTGCCCTGCCCTTCAGCCAGCACGGCACACACATACTGCAGCTGCAAAGAAAAGGCCAGTGGCAGCATCTTTCTCCACATCCCCAGTCCTTCAATTACCCTGTGGTGAATCGCAGGGGAATCACAGCCTTGGTCCTGGGAGGGAAAGGATACGTGGTGGACACAAGGAGGAGCAAAGGAGGTGGTTTTTAAGAGTAACCATGTAAGCAGAGTTCACAAACCACCAGCAAATAGCTACAGAAGAACTGTTTGAATAATCAAGAAACAGTCCTGACACAGGCGAAAAAGTATGGTCCTATCTTGTTGTTATAACTTTTCCTGATTTGAGAAGTCAAGCCCGCTGTCTTTTTTGCCTGTAAAGTCAGAATAATTAGGGATCCTACACAGCCATTTCCCGGCAACACTAGTACAAAGATGAAAAGTAACTTCTTCTCCTATCAACTGCAAAATAATATGATTTTCAAAGAAATTTATCCTGACACTCAAGTTTATAAATTTGTATTTTTTTTCTTCTGTAAAACAATTATGCACTTAGACATAGAAAATGCTATGCTCTTTGGCATCTAATAATTTGGCATAAAATCAAAGAAAAGAACACATATAAATAAAATGCTTAAATAGCACAGGAAATATTATCTTACTGGGTCAAATCAATATGAAAAGATGAATGAACTAGCAAAGGTATCATTACTAATCCATGGGATAATGAAAGGAAAGTCTCACAGTAGGTTTGATGAAACTATTAGCCCTTGGTTTTGATTGCTGTATTTCTCTAGAGATTCTGATGGGAAATATGTGAATTAAGCAAGGAAAGGGATCTTTCATCTGCTCAAAATCCCTAAAGAAATAAATAAAAACAAAACCCCAAGGCTAGTAAGACAGCTTCAGACACCTTCTTCCATTCAACCCCTCTTCCCATCGCTTCCATGCAATGCTTCCGTTTTTAATTTTCTTAATTTTTTTCTTTTTGCTAATGATACCATTATGTTACCTATGAACTGCAGTCATTGGGGAGCTCCACCTTTACTTAATCACCTTCTGGTCAACAGCACAAAATACGCAGGGCTAAGTTGTCTTGCACAGGAATGTCTTTTGGGAAGAGTGGTGCCCAAGGTCTGTCATGGAATTAAAGTGAGATCCAAGTCTATACACTTCTGTCAGTCCCATCCATGAATTTTAGCCATCTGAATATTTTACCCAACACTGTGCTGATGGTTTACCTCTGCAGAAGGCTTCCCCGTGCTTACAACAGCACGCCAAGTGCTTTTATTTTACACAGATAAGGCAGAAACATTCTACAACCTTTGCAGGTAGGGAAACTGACTTATTAGATCTTCTTACTATTATTCGTCTGATTAAATGCAAAGTTGCAGTCAGTTTATGATAGACCAGAACGGTTCTTCCTACTCCTCCAGCAGCCTCCATCCATGGATCTGAATTTCTAAGAAATTCAAAGTGTGTCCCAGGCATTTTAAGCTCTGGGGTTAAAAATTAATTTTGCCTAGCAAAGTGCCCTTAAGTTATCTTATTTTCTGGAAGTTGTTTCAGTGATCCTTTTTGTTATAGAGGAACCTTGGGCTCAGTATCAGCCATTTCATTTACAACTGGTACTGAAAGAACCTGGAAAAATCTTCACTTGATCCATTCAACCTTGAATTTTCTTCCCTGCTTCCTGCACTAATCCTTAACTGAGTACCGCTGTCCCCATTTCCCCAAGAACAATTCAGGGAAATTAGGTATTTTTTCAGATTACAACACAATATATTATTTTCTGATTTTCTCTTGACATGTGTGAGGATGCACAGAGTTCACTATGGGGTCACCAGCTGCAAATGTCACTTCCCATATTGTTGTGGAGCTTCTCTTGACTACGTGCTTTTCTGCCATCAGGCAAGTTAACCTCCATTATTGTCAGTGTCTCTGCTTGTTTCCAAGGACACAACATCTAGTTGTTAATGAGCACATGTCCAAAATTCACCAGCTTCAAAACTACATTCCAGCTCATCTAAAGATGCTTTGACAAAGCCTTCATATATTTTATCTTCCCCAGTTTCACCACATGAAAAACTGTTCTTTGAAAGCCTTCATATTCTATGAAAAAACCCTTCTGGCATGTGCTTCACACACACACAGCTCTCTCCCAGTCCTCAGCAGGGAAAGGGGACATAAATCCTATTCACAGGAAAAAGTTTTCCTCATTTAAACAGGTGTTCAGTGGTAGCCATATGAAACTTTGTGTACCACACAAATAATGTGGTTCAGGAGGAATATTCCTTTTTTTTTTTTTTGGTCATTTGGCTAAAACTCCTATTGTTCCTGAAGAAAAAGAAAGCCTTGAATTGTTTTTTAGCCACATTCTCTGCATTGGATACCCTGCCAGATCTTTACTGATCATTTTATATGCTGATGCTGCTTCTATTTTTTTTTTCCTGGGGGACTAATTTTTTTTTATTATTTTCACATGCTGTTCCTTGGGAAAACACAGATTGTTTTCCCAGTTACACATCATCACCTTAGGTCACAGCTCCCATCATTACCTTAGCCACAAGTTGTGTATCTCTGTTTTGGCCACATCCCATCATTACTTAGTGTAATTTATGAACTCTGATATTCATTCAGCTCCCATGCTTTCAACTAGAGAAAAACAGACCACCAAATGTTTGCAGAAACTACACTACCTGTCCTTCTTTGTGTAATCCCTGGCACCTCTGTTCATTGCCCTTGGAAGAAGGAAAATTAAGGTGGAGAACATGCAACATCAGTGGCTTCCCTTCTGCTCAAATGGCTACGTGAGTTTATTTTCTGGTCCTGCAGCAAAGTCTGGAGTTGGGTCCTCAAGGTGTAGCTAAGCATGTCGCCTCTGATTTGCATCTTCCTCCACTGGACATTTGGTGCCCATGCCACAAAGGCAGAGCTCTAGGGCCAGGCTTTGCCAGGTAGCTGATGCTGAGTTCAGGTTGTTCACAGTGGGGTTGTGCTGGCAGAACACGCAGTCCCAGGTTTTAGTGGCACAGTGATTTCTCTTACAGTTTCCAGCAGGAGTCCTAACTCGCCCCTAGGATGTTTCACAGATGAAATTTTTGACACACATTGTGGCCATTTTTATTTCTCTGCTACCCCCATTTGAAATCTCAGTTTGTCTTTATTCTTTTTGAGTCAGAATCCTTACAAGTTTCTTAGGTCATTGAAAAAAATCACCAAGAACCATAATAAAGAATTATGTATCAAACTGTATTTTAATGGGGAATAAATGAATTGAAGCATGAAAGATGCAGAATTCTAAGCTATTGCAAGGGAAATTATTAAGCCAACATAGTGAAAAGCACATTTCCTCAACTTCCAAAATTGCAATCATTCCTTTTGCCCTAGTGGCTACAGCTACAGCCTTTAGGAAAATCTCAATTTTACGTGCTCCTTGCTTTCTCTCAGTCACTCTGTGATGGTGAAACTCTCAGTAATTACCATTGAAGGGTCTAGCTAAGAAGTTCATCTTACCTAGAAGATCACTCCTTTTGACTAAAAGCTAACAGTCCATGATGGTTTCCAACTCCTCACTTGTGAGCTAGGGTGACATCAGAGAGGGGGAGACGCTGTCTCAGTGTCCTCTCTCTAGGGCCACAGTGAATAAGGTTTCTGTCTGACCTGCCCTCATTTGTACTTGCACTGTTAAGCACTTGGAGCCCCCAGAGGCCCTGACAACTCTGTACCACACTTGTTTTGAACACAACAAAACCCCATCTTTCTTAGGGGCCTGAACAAATGAAACCAGTGACCTTATTTCATTTCCTTTTCCCCAAAGGAGCACTAATTTCAGTGCTGTGTTGTAGCTGGCAGAACAGTACGTCTTACAAATTAAGCAGTGAGAAATAACATTCCCAACATAATATTGTATAATGCAAGACACTGAGATTTACTATGTTATTCACGAGCCTTAACATACTGTGCTCATCTATTCACAGAGCACTGAATCCTCCTTTTTAGAAAAGGCTCCTACATGTCCCAGGCTAACAAAGATGACATTTACAAGTTTTACCATACGTCTTTTTTCTCCACAACTAATTTTGTCATGGTAGGAGTATGTCACTTATTTATGGCACGCATTTGGGTGGAGTGTGGGGTTTTAATCATCAACTGGAGGAATTTTTGTTGTTGGACATTTTGGCCAAGGCTGTGTTCATTTAAGAGTGGTTCAGAATTAGTAACACTGAGGAGCCCTACTGGAAGCACTTTAGGAATACTTATTTCAGGACACTCATAATTAATATCAGATTAGACACTCTGAAGTTAGAATCCTAATTATGGGTCATGCAACAACTGCCTTGGACCGTGACCTAATTTTTAATGCTAAGATGATATCATCTACTTGATTGCTGCTGAGAGGGAAACAAAGTAATTAGTTGGTGCTTTTAAACAGGACAACCAGCAATTCAAGTTTCTTTTACAGGGAAATAGTCAAAATTGCAGCGTTATCTGCAAATAAATCTTCACTGAATTACTTCTCCACCGCCAAAAATAGGCCCCCATTGCAAAGAAAGCAGAGGCTGATGGGAGAGAAGTGTATTATTAAAAAGCTAAAATGTCTGTGTTATTCCACTTTCTCATGCAAACATTACTTCTCCCTCATAGCCTTAGAGAGAGAATAAGAACATCCCATTTGAAGGAAACCTTCCCCTTCAGTTGCTTTGGAGGAAGGAGTAAAATAACCAGGACAAGCCTACACAAACAACGTAAAAAAAATCCCAAACCCCTAGAAGTCAATTCCCTTACACTTTTTGAAAGCCTGGTTACCTTCTGACCAAATATTCTATCAAATACTTGATCAGATGTTTAGGTGGTCCAAAATGAGCATTGATGAAAGTCAAGTGAGAACCACCGACACTTCATGAACAAAAAGTCAACAGCCTGGGTGGGGGCCTGAGAACTGCATGAGAGGCACTGAAGTTGCTCTCATAGAGAAAATCAGTAACTCTCACACTGACTGCAATGGCCAACAACTAACTATACACAGCTGAAAATCCTGCTCCCGGATGGAAACAGAAGCACAGGCAGTAAATCAGCAGGGCAAATCTTGCCTGACAAGATTGCTTCTTTTGCACAGAATTATAAAATCAGAGAATTAATCTAGTTAGATTTTACCCAGGCAGCTAGTGTTGTACCTCAAAAATCTTAATTTAAAACCTAATTAAAATTGATTTGAATAAAAACAAGGCCTTTTGAATTTAAGCTGTAAAGAAAGAACAACAATAAATGACAGTGTTTCAGTTTGAAGGATTTTTAAAAAATATCTTCCTAAAAGATCTGTGATAGAAAAGACAGTGTACTAGTCACAGATTTAGAAGTGGTAATGAAGTGGAAGAAATTCTGATTACTGGCAGCAGAACAGGAACATAAAAATCTAAAATCTGAATCTCAAATATAAAACTCCCAGAGTTTATTCCAGAAATAATTTGTTCATAAGTTTAAAACTTCACTTAAAAAAAGCCCCACAACTATTTGTAGCAGGAAGTTTTGAAAATGTGAGCCAAGTTTAACTGTCACATACATGTGTAAAATCCCAAAAATACCCAGATGACAGCTCAGAGATGCTACATCTCCCCTTCACTTCCGGCTGTTGGATCAGAAAACTACCAACAACAGCTTAAAGGTCAGCAAAATGAACTGTCTCAGTAAGCCTTGCTACAAAACCAGCACTCAGCTAAATCCCATAATACACACAACCTGAAGACACTGACTTTACAATGCCTATTTTTAAAAGTATCCATGAGAAGCTGCAGTCATACTGAGCCATTACGAAATATTCCAGAACACTCATGCAAACACAATTCTCGTAACCATTTCAGCAGTATTCATCATTCCTTGTATTTACACTTTATTATCACACATATGAGAAGCCACTGCAAATATGCATGCAGTAATGTATTTGCACAGCTCCTTCAAAAGGGCTTTGTGAGCTTGGGAGACTTTCCACCCAGAAGGAAGAACATTTCGTGCAATCAGCAACCAAATGCACAGTGCAAATAACAAACTGCGAACAGCAGACAGAGCAACTGACAGGCTGAAACAGCCAAATAATTTTGAATAATGGGCAAATCACTGGAAGTTGAAATCTGTTCACACATCGTTTATGGACACAACAGCTAACATTTCTGCATAAGAAATTTTTGAAATAAGTATTAGAACATACTACAGGAAAAAGATGGCTACCAGGACCAAGACTAAAATAATATCCTTTTTTATTTCCCCCCCATTTCTTATAATCATTTAGTCTAAGACAAGAAAAACACAGGTCTTCTGGATGAGCAAGTTACATAAAAAGGCAAGATTTCGCCTTCTTGCCCATTCTATTGCAAGGCACATTTTTCAAGAAGTGCAAATAGAAACTCAGTTAACATCAAAAAATATCAGGATGAAGAGCATCTCAAGGAGCTCAGATTTGATATTTCTTTGATCATCAACTTGACCTTTGCTGCTAAACGGCACAGAGATAAGGAATGATAGATCAGCTGCCTTCACAGATGAAAACTACAGGATATCAAATGTAATCACCAGTGCCACAATAGAAATCTTACAGTGGGACACTGGCTGCAGAGGGTTACATGGATTCAAAAAACTGGTCGACAGTTTGAGAGGTATCACAGGGAAACACAGCACTTTTCATACATTGTATTGACACCTCTGAGTTAGGAAGTCCCTTAATTGAAAATCCCTTCTGGCAAGGGAAGAGTGATACCATGCCCTCCATGTCCTGCATCTTTGGGACAAGACTTGCATGCTACACCAACATTTACAACTCTTCTTAGATTCTTATATCCATTTAGAAACAAAATAACTAAGACATGTAATGCCCATTTTTTTCCTTCCAAAAATCATCAAAATAGTAACACCATAAGAAACATCTAACATTTCAGTGATGGTCATAATTTCAAGAAGCACAATGAACAACTTAAATCTACATTGCAAATCTGGCCCAATGCTGAACACTGCAGCAGCAATACCAAAAGATGCAGCTCTGAGTCTGAACTCAGTGTCGTATTTGAATTTCAGGCTGCTCTGTGCAACTCCCCCTTGCTTTTGTATTAGAAGATTTTAAATAAAAATGTTGTTCAAAGAGATGCTACCAAACTTTGTTTCCTTGTTACTGTAAGAAACTTTATCTTAAAACAGCTGAAGACAGTCTTCACCCAACTGAAAATTTAATTAGTTGAAATTTATGAGGACAAGCAATTCATCCGGGTTGGGCTGTGCCTGACTAGACAGATGGCATTAATATTTCTTTCAATGTTCAGAAACTGTAGACAGCACACTTTCTAAAATGCTTTAGTAGTGCTAACGTATATTAACCAGTAAGTAGTCACAGCTAAGGCCCCAGAGGATGTTCCAACAAACCACTTAAACACCACCTTTAGGTGCCTAAATCAATGCTCTGGTAGTGAACCTGTGCTTACATGTCCATGTTTGGTAGACAATTGACCAATTCAGGTTGGTACTTCTGACATCAATACTACGCTAATGGGACTAAATAATGTAGCTGATATTCTTCTACTTCTCAAACAGCAAGAGAAATCCAAGCTTCCTGCCTTGCATTTCCAACAAAGTAGAAGCATCTGTTCTGAAGATGAAAAGTGACATTTGCTTTTGAGTTCTTTGAAATAACCCCCATGCTTTTCAGAGTGTAAGGACTAATAATTCTTCTGTCAGTTTGGATGTTTCAGATTCCTGTTTTAGTGAGCTACATTTCTGTCACATTTTTTTTTCCTAGATAAAATACAAGTAAATCCCAACACAACACAGCTTGTGCAGCTGCAAAGCCTTAAGAGCCTTGTATTCCACTCTGTCCATCCAAACCACACTCCTTTGGATACAGCGCAACCTCCGACAGCCATTACAGTGGTCTTCACCCCTAGATTACTAAAAAACATATTGTATTCTACTTACAGGTCAGACTGCCTGTGAGCAAAGCACCATGACTACTTAGAACCAGACCCACAAAAACCAGATTGCAGAGTCACAAGGGCTGTCCTCTATGATTAGAAGTACAGAAAGGAGATTATCAACATGGCAGCTTCAGGCCTACTGGGCTGTGTGTGCACACTGTGCTCCTGTTCAGTGCAATCCACCAAGGCACAAGGTATCCTCCTCCCCAGCCATGCAAGAGGTGAAGTGATTCACTCTCCACAAGGACTGGACTCAAAGGCAATGTAGTTAATGCTGAGAGACTGACTAGGACTCATGGGCTCACCATCTTCTAAAATGGAGTGGGGCCATATAAATACAGTTATTTCTCCGGCACCTATGTCTGTACAGGTGGTCTGAATATGCAATTTTTAGCTATATCTTCAAATATTAATTGGCACCAAACACTTAATTTGGTTTCCCATATCTTTTCTCAAACAGAAATAGACATTCATACGTGGCACTTGAGCCAATCCTGTCTAAATAATGTGACACAGAAGAAAGAGATTGTTGAGAAAAACATGCACAGAATGGTACTGCTATCACATCTCGTGCTACTGCATATGTGTTCTGGTAGGAAACACTTCAAACACAGCCCAACTACCAAGAAAAGACTTAAATCACAAGGAGGAAAGAGTTAGGATGCACTAGAAGGCATGATAAAAACAAGCAAGGCAAAATGATTTCCCTGATATTAAAAGTGTAATTGCTTTGGTGCAAAGTTTTACACATCTCACAGATCTTTTAAGAGCTGCACTTCTACTCCTCTGAAATGCCCCCTGTTTTAAACACGTCTCCATCCTTGATTACCAGTAATAAGACCAAAAAAAAATTTCAAATAATCCAAAATCCCTGGGAGCCACAAAATTCCCTCAGTTCTGTTTCCACCTAAACACCTTTTTTTCCAGTGATGGACATGAAGGACAAGGACTAGAAGATATGCTATTCTCCCATTCTGGCTTCATAAAGTAACTGAAAACTCAAAGGTCACCAGCCCTGTGATTGCTATCTCGTATCGAATCAAAAACTCCCATCACCTTGCAGTAATCATCTGCTTCTCTGGCAGTATGAGCTTACTGTATTTCAGAGTGTAAGGCAATGAAGAACCTTGCTTGGGAAGCAATGAAGAAACTGCTTGACTTGGGAAAGGTGGATGGGAAAGCAGTATTAAAAAAAAGGACAGGAGAGTCTAAATTATTATTACTTACCTCAGAGTTAATAGAGTGATCTTTCACAAGGGAAAAGGAGTTAAAAGGCAGTATGTGCCATCACAATAGACTCAATGCATATAGATAGAACAGTACTTCAGGAAAGCAGACAGATGACAGTTTGGATGATCTGTCCAAGAGCATAGCCAACATCTGTGCTATTTTTTTAATTGCAAAGCACTTCTGTGCAATGCTTGACTGATCATTATTTTATATATTCACAGCTGAAGAAGCAGTTTCCCTGACAAGAATATCCTGCTGCCTAGCATTTGTACTTTTTACTAATAACCCAATTATGTTACTACTGATGACCAAGAAATAGAGTAAAATATTCAGTAAGAAATACGGCCATGCGCCAAATTATCTCCTATTCTCAGATGTTCAGTCTACACAGTCTTGAAAAACAAAACTATTTATATAGCATAACGAAGTACTGAAAGATCAGAACAATCCTGAATAGAAGGCAAAATAGAAATCAAACACCAAGTAAATGGAACAAGTTTTCTGTTGAGTAGGTTTGACTGACAAGATCATCGTTACTTGCTATACTTGCTGTCAAAGAATGACAGTCCACGCTGAGGTGGCTGAATAAGCAGTGAAATAAAAACTTACTGTCAATGGAAGTAAGAAAACTTAACTGCCACCAGCTGTCACTGTACCAGCCTTACCCTCTTGTTCTTAGTCAATTCTAGTTGCTTTCAAACCTTGCCAATCTAGAAGACTTATCAGGTTGATCAAGAGTACAGGACAGAACTGACAGCTGACAGGCTCATAATAGCCCTTCTTCGTGCAGCCAAAGACATCAAATGGGAACAAGGGATGAATTTAACAGACCCCAACACCATTTTGCATGGTAAGAATATCATGTTATTTGCTGCTCTGCACTATTTGGATATTATCCACCCACTGCTTGATGTCTCTGGAAGAGCAGCTGTCCAGATGACTAACGTTGACTCCCACAATAAAGACAACACTCCAGATGCTATGGAAGAACAATAAAAGGAACAATGAAGAACAAAACAGTTTCATGTCACATTTAAAAGCCAGAAAAATTACACATCCCATTTATTTCCACCCTCTAGAGACTTCTTTAATCATTACTCAATAATGCTTGGTGGCAAAACTCTCAGGGTTTTGGTTTTTTCAAGGACAACTACTGCAATTTTTCTCTCATATACAATTCTACCAAATGATGGTTGAGATTACTAACAAAAACTTAAACACTGCAGCATGCACTGCTCCATCAGTAAAAGGTAACCAGAAACAAGTCACAACTCTTCAAATAGAGTTTTAAAAAGTCCAGATATGGCAATATCCCAAGGACTGACTTTACTTAATGGAACTATGCACTCCTTGTAGCCAGTACACTTAGAGACCTGACAGAGAAAGCCTACTGTTAATCAGAACAACTACAAAATTACATACTAGCATTGTTAAAACATGCCAGAGCTCTACCTCACCAGTTCTACAGATGTGTTTGTTCCCAATATGTCCATACACTTCTGTTTGTTTTTCCTGCAATCACCTGTCTAACTGAAACCTTCCCACATTCTTGAGTGGCCCCAGCAACTGCAGTTCTGCTTACCTGCTCACCAAAGCACTGCTGGGAGAAGAATAAACGAGTCTTACCCTTGATACACCTTTAGTTTTAATACTGACATATGAAAGCACTTAGGCCTGTTTAGCACCCCTGAGCAAAGACAATCACAAAAATCACACACTCAAGCATGAGCATCTTTTTACAGTTTTCTCATGCCCATCCCAAGTCTCTCCAGTGCTAATCCACAGAGCATGCAAGTGTGGCATGCTCTCACCCTGTCCTTTGATTTAAGAACTGAAACAAGCTGGGCTTTAGAGAGACAGATCAAGGCATCAGCCAAAACAGCAACTTCTTGGTCCATCTCCCTCATGCCTTGCATAGCTTGGATACTACTAGCAGTCCTTCCAAACTTCTGTTGGCTACTCATTCAAAACAATTGAGGGAAGGAACTTCACTGTGAGGAAGACAGCTCCTCTTGGGCAAAGATAACTTGTAATTCTGCAGTTCTTCACCCTCACTTCTCAAATCAGTCTCAATGCTGGCCACATGCAGAATGATCCTTTGTCCAAGCACAGTGTGTTCTAACAAAGAGTCACCAACAGATAGTTGGGTGTCTTAAAAGACAAGACATAACATCTGGGGATGAGCCAGCCAAATTCTTGCCTCTCCTCCAGAAAAGATTTTAAAAAAACCCAAATAATCCAATGCATCTCAGATATCACAATCAGAAAACACATGATGGTCTTAAAATAAGGGACATAACAGATGAGATACCATAACACAAAAGCTCTTCATGAATATGCTACATACAGTAGCTTGAAACACAATCATGATTTTAACAGCTACATGGAAGTGCTTTTTGCAAGTAGTCGACAGTTCATGTCAAAACAAAAAAATACAAATGCTTTTAAATTTTCTTCCATCTGAAAAATGTTTGGTAAATGCTATGACAGCTTGGTTTCTCTCCTTGACTGCCAGATACGTTCAACTAAACGTAAAGAAAACCCTAAAAGTAAACTTGAGCTCTGACTTCTCCTCCATCATTGCTATATTTTAATGAAGATGTATCGAGCCAAATTACATATTCAATTTCTCCTGCACAGCCACTGTGGATAAAAGTCTTGTACATGTTTACACATGGGCAAGCAAAGTAGCCTTCGACAGATTTACAAAATTGAAGCTGAGCATTAGGGTAATAAAAAGCCTACCTTCACTTGCACATCAAGGATTTGTAAGACAAGCAGGATAGCTGGTCAAACACTGGGCATGCTATGGAAACCAGAAGGATAGGGCTCCTCTACAGGATCCCAGAGTGCTTGCAGGACAGATGGACCGAAGGCCTAGTAAGAACAAATTTTAACTCACTGGAAAATTTAGAAGGTTTTCTGAGTTTATTTTAAACTCAGATAATAAATAAACACAAAGCACACAGCTGTAGATTTTTTCTTAATCTGTGAAAATTCCTTTTGTCCTTCTTTCATGCACACAAGCCCATCCAAATTCAAGATCCTCAGAATCTGATCAGTTAAGTTTCTTTCTCCTTGGAGCAAGGGGTACTAATTAGGTGAGCTAGTGAGATGTCACACAACCTAGGAACATTTGGGTGGATGTGATGGTCTGCACTGAGCTCAAAATATTCTTCAAGCATTGAAGGGTGGAACATGAAAGCAGAAGAGGAGGACATGACATGATGGACTCTGCACAGGTCCTTTCAGATAATTTGAAATCTCAGCTGAATCTCTGTCCCTGTAAAACAATCAGTCAAAAGCCCTGCTTTTCCAAACTACTCCAATTTTAAGTGCTGGGATAGATATTCAAAAGAAAGTCAGCACGTTTCCAGGCAATTATCAATATTTTGATTCCATCAGCTTTGATTCCACAGACTTTTGCTAGATAGAGAATACAGAGAAAGGCTGGGTTTACCACCTGTCCAAGTCAGGTGCTGTTTTCTTATGCCAACTTCAAATCCAAGATGAACAGGGAAAACTTGAAGTGACCAAATGCCTTCAAGTCTCTGTGGAATATGTCAAAGACACCTTGACCAACTACTGATAATCCATTTTATTTCAAGTATAACCAATAGTTCTCCATGTTCTCTTCATGTAGCCTGCATACCAGGATGAATTCCCAAGTCTGATTCTCCTTCAGGAGGCCTGCAAAGGCTCCTGTTTAGTTTTTTCCCTTCCCATAATGTACCACACACAATCTAGAGGCATACAGCTGAGCTAAGGAACACAGAGGCTGGGAAAAGAAGAAAAAACAAATCCACCCCTACTCAACTGTCTTTTACATTACTCCAAATAGATTCCAAAGCAAGGTCTAAGCTTTGCTTTTTAAATTGGTTTCATTACTTCTCCCAGCCTCCCCTATTTCTCATTTTGGACAACAGCTGGCATTTACAGCAGTCCAACCAGCCGCATTATAAAGCGTACATCCGAAATGTAACTCGGGGAAAAATCTGCAGAGACAGCTAAGACTTAAAAACTCCATCTCATAGATGGTGTGTAGGAGGTGGAAAGAAGCACTGCTAAATCTGTTACCTTTCCTGTGAATGATGAGCACACCACCCCTTCCAAAAATAGACTATGGAGGAAACATTATGCTGGTGACTGTGAAAAAAAGCAAGCTCACTACTCTGGCTCAGACATCAGGTCAGCTCTGTGTGAACACATGCCCTCCCTCAAAGCTTCTGCAATAGCTATTACTTAGGGGTTTTTTTAAGTAAACACATGGAACCTATTGGAAATAGATTTAAAAAAAAAATGTATCATCATTTCAGGAAGCTGTTTTGTAAATTCCACGCTAACAAAACGTAACAACTGACATAAGGCTCCTAGTAAAAGTTTCCATCTTCCACCTGTTGGTCTGACAACCCTGTGCTGCATTCTATCACAACAGCCATCAGTAATCCCTCCTGCCTTCACCTTCCGAACTTTCGCTATGCAAATATATGGTCATAAAGCCTTTCCCCATGCTGTGGACAAGGAAGAGAGTTTAGCTGCTTAACGCATTGGTCCAGCATCATCAAATACAACAAACGCACTTCAGAAAGATTTCTAAGACCACAGTAGGGACAAGGAGAAGGGAGGAAATCTTTCTTCCATCTGAAGATCTGTGAAAGCCAGTGACTTCACTCTTGACCTGTTAGAATATTTTTCTCCAGAGAAGGAGATTAATTCAGCCTCCAGCTCTATTTGATCCCTGACCTTTCTCTACATAACAATTTACATACAGTATGTCCGATTTCAGTCAGTTATATCTTGGGGGATTTGTAAGGTGATCTATTGCATGCACAAAATTAAAAATGACCCAGCCATTAAAACTGATGCTACCAGGAATCAAACCATTTGTTCAGATCAACCATATGAAGTATTAGCTGGGTCAGACAGGGGTTAAACAAGCATCACTGAGTGCAGGTCTTACATGGCTGAGATATGCTGGTTGTTAAGTAATGAACTGAAGTGTTCGATGCCACCAGACTAATGTTATTATTTTTAATTGGCATAAGTATATTCATTAGGCAAAGTATAAGTGTTTCATGCACACATTATCATCTATAAACTGAATTATGGATATAAATTCTACCAGACTGGCCAGCAACTGCATACACACTTACAATTAAACCACACATTTCAATACCTTTAAAGTATTCACTTATTATAAATCATTAGCTTAAAACTAAAAGCCCTTCAAATTAGAAGCAATCAGAAACTCACAGTGAATTCTCAACACCAGAGATGCTAGCAGGTTTTACACCTTCCAGCCTCCTTCCTAAAGGCTCACACAAAAATCAAGAGAACCTGCAAGTCGTAAAAGTGCTCTGTAACCCAGCTTAATTGCCCTTGTAATTTCCTTCCCCAAGCATATTTTGCATTATACAAGCTGTAAAAATCATTTTCTTTGATGTGATGGCTGGTTTCAGCCACTGCTTCTTGCCTTCTTCATCTTGAATGGCCATTTCCTGTTAGAAATACTGTCTCTGTGGATAAGAGATTTCTCATGACTGACACACAACCTCACACCTTAATTGAATTTTTCACATCACTCCAGGGCAATGTATGTCTGTTTAGACCACAATGAACCCTTTGGGCCTTAAAACCATCACAGGGAATTAGTAAGGAAAAAGATAATCCACAGATCTTTCTTACATATAAGAGCACATGAAGAAAGAACTATATTGCACAATAAAAAGGCATAGCAGAGGTCAGCCAAAAAAGCCCAGAGCCTTCGGTTCATCCCACAGCCCCTGAGAAGAAATATGCATGGCTGACATAATACTGGCAGGCTATCAGCTCTCTAGGTGATGCCCCTTCCACACAGGATGGAGTGGGAGGTGGGACAGAGGGATTAGGCTGCTTCAAAGGCACAAATCCTGTTTTATGTGCTTCTGAAGAAGAAGCAGTTCCAGACAGCTCCTCTTTCTGTTCATAGCTAACCCACCAAGCCGGGTAAAAGCAGTTCTTTACTGGCTTCATCTCCTCATCCTGAGCTTCATTTTGACTTCTCTGACCCAAGCCTGGCAAACCTCCAGGGCATGTGCTAATGAAGTACAAGGAAATAGCTCTGAAAGCTAACACCAAAAGCTTGGAGGGCAATCAATATGTCCAATACACTTCAGAATCAGGCTTTCTGCCTGCTTCACTCTTGCAAAAAGCATATTTTTTTGAGGGACAATTTTAGCAGCTAACAGTTTCCTCCCAGGGAATATTTTGCATTAAACAAGCCACTGCAAAAAAGCAAAAAAGATGCTTGCAATCTAAATGTTCAGATGCATTTCTGAGACATTTAATATAGCTTTGTCCCATAACAAATTCCAGTGTCCAGATATATCATGGAAACTTTTGAAACACTCTGAGACAAGTACTTAAAAACTAAGAAATTATTACCAATCATCCTTATTCAGGCCACTTAACTTTCTCTAACAAAAAATAAACACAGTTGAAAGCAGGTGAGAGCCAGAGACTTTAATGATAGTTTACTGTAGAAAAGAGGGATCATCGCTTCTCTTTCATTATGTCCTAGCAGCTTTGAAGAAGTCCCAGACATCTGCAGGCTATGGCCAAGCTTTTATCTATTACTCCACAGATTATTTAGGAAGTTCTATCAGTGGTTAAAATAGCCACCAAAATGGTGTGTATCATATGACACTAATATTTGCTAATCACCAGTACTCTGATATAAACTTCCTTTCCTCTGATAGTAACAACAGCATCCCACCTTATTTCCTTCCTCCTTCCTCTCCCTCTTAACCTACAGCATTTCTTTGGGAGGGAGAAGACATTGGATTGACATTCTGAAAACAGAGATTAATCTCTATCTCCACAGAGAGGTATTTGCTTCACACTTCAGTTCTTGAAGTTTCTACAACCTTCATCATCACATCAATCCAGGACCCCAATTTGCCACTCATGTCTATTAAACCTCCTGCTGCAGTGCTTTGCTGAATAGACTGGCAGACATAAACACACATTGCAGTGCTTTGCCAAAATGTCATTTCAGCACCAAAAGCTTTAACTGCTAGCTAAAAAAACCTGCCAGCTGCAGTCCTTGGCTTTTGCAACATCAGCAAGTCATACCAGCTACCATCACAAATCCTCTGGAGACAATGAGTTGCAGATAGGCACAGAATGAATCACATTTAAGCTTCTTACCTTCCAAGGCTTACACAGTCCTTGGCCAGCAGAGTAAAGGAGCACTGAAACACAGCACAAGATGCTAAGGAGACACTTACAGGAACCTGCTAATATTTGGAAGCTTGCAAAACCTTTACCCTACATTGCACAAAAATGTCACTTCAAAATTTGCCCTGCTGCCATGGGTTACATGGAACTATTCCCCATCTGAAATTGCTGTATCTTTCACACAAAGTGGGCAAGAACAGGAATAGTTGGCATGAATAGATATCACCCCCAAATGAACTTAAAAGTATTTCTCTCACCAAGTAGCACCTTCCTGAATATTTAGCATAGGATTGGCAACTATTTAGAACAGGGAAAAAAAATTCTGTGAGTACTGCATGAAATCTCATAGATGGATGCATAGGAAAGACTGGGACACTATGAAATGGAACTAGTTCTGTAGTTAGCCTGAAAGAAATCCATAATGCAATGGCCATACCTACACAGGGGAGATCAACACAGCAGCCTGGAATGTGCTGAGGGGGCACGTTAGGTAAGTTACATGGAAACAGGAGATGGAGGTGGATGGGAGACCAGAGTAAAGAAGGAAACAGAGCAGACTACAGACAAGCAAACCCGTATAATAAATGCAAAAGTCTTTTGCTTCTCCCTCATAAGTTAAAGAAAAAAATTTGAAATTGCATTCCATTTGTAGATATTACAAATATTATCTCATTACCATGACATCATGAATTCCTAGTGGAGAACATGTTTACCCTTCTATCAGCTGGCAAACAATTCTTCTTGGAGTCCAAGAGAGATAGGCATACTCAGTTTAAGATGGGGGTACTTAATATCTCCACAGTCAGAGATAAATGTGAGGTTAAGCAATTGCTAGAAAACAAAGAACAATAGGATGCCACCCAAAAGCTCCTTAATTCAATCTCTCCACAGGTAATTAGGAATACACTGTGGTCAGAAGCAGTGAAGGCAGCAGGTAGACCCTGAACATCAGTCTGCACTAAAATGTTATCTCACAGCATGGAAGGCATTAGGAAACCAGGAAAACTCTCAAGACCTTTATATTAAACTGACATTTGCTCCTAAACTTATGAAGAGCAATAACCTACAGGATATTTTGATAACACCTTGTACATTTTCTTTCCTCAAGTTCTGCTTAAGTCACAGATATCACTGCATGTAAATGCTTTGACAGAGAAAACATGATCTTCCTTCAAATCTGCTATTTTGCCCTCTGAGAAAAAGTACTGGCAACATGCCCCACAGTAGGAAAGATATTTTCTCTGCCAACCAGAGAGGTCAAGCATAAGTTGCCATTCACAATTCTACAAGCACTTCAATACCCTCTTCAACAAAAACTCCAGCACTTCTATCTACAGTCAGCCATCTTCCACATCTGTTTTTTTCCCCCCAAGAACTGTTTTCTATGCATATTCGTTTCTATCTTGTCCAGCCTAATTTTAAATGTTTTAAACAGTGACATAAAATTAATCTACTCACATCCAGAAGTGCTACCAGAACGTGCACATACCTGTCAAGAAGGAAGTGACAGGTTATGAAAACCTCATAAAGCAAAAGAAAGGTAGAAGAAAAACTTCTTTCCTTCCTGGCTTTGTGACGTCTGTACCTTTCCTATTAAGCAGCATATTTTCTGTGGGCATCATTGGCACATTTCATCAAATAAAATTTCATGTAAACATTGGAGTCTGCTTCACACACTCCACACTGTTCTTTACTGTGCCATTAGGCAGTATCAACATATACTAAGCTACATATGGGAGGCTTGCCCATGTGGAAACACCAAGAGAAAACAGAACTTCATTAATGAAACTGCACTAAGTGGCCTCAACTGCAACTGTAATGTGTTTCCAAAATAAATTCATATCACTAAAGCAAAGCCACTTGCATTCCAACACTCAGAAGGCATACTGGATTGCAGCACAATTTCACAGGTCTACTGACATTCATACCTCTGTACAACTTAGATGATTCATGAGTTTTCCCATCAAAAAAAATACACGTGCTGTCATGAGGAGGACATTGAACTGTGTACATAAAGCAGATTCAAAGCTTCAATGTCACCTGCCTATGGGTGCCTTGCAATTCGTAACAAATCCATCAGAGTTTGCTGTTTCTAGAATATGGATTAGCTTTATAGAATGAATTTGTTACAGATATTTTAGTATAACATGCCATCATTAATTCTGAGATCAGTAAAAAAAGCTCTACCAAAATAAATCAGTCCAGGTATGCTACAATCAAAGAGATATGTCAGCTCACTGACAGTTCCACTTCCTTCAAGAATTTAAAGAAACAGCTAACAAAGTATTTCTCTTAAAAGGGTCTTCTGTGAATCAGCTCCTGAGCAGTGTGGATCTCCTAATGGGAAATATATCCATCATTCTTCCACTCTCAATCAATCTACAGACATTAAAAAGGAAACATTGCTAATAGCTGCTAAATATCCTTTTTGTTTTGCAGCAGTCACTCATACATTATGCATAGATCAATAAAACAATAAGGGAAAAAAAACACCTACCCCAGACTATATTCTCTGCACATTATGATTCAAATAGAAATTTGAGAGCAAGTGTTGTCTGACTGATGTTCAGCTGTGACTATCTGAGCAGGCCTTCTCCTATAAATCACCTAAACCACTTGGGTTTGCTTGAGGAAGACTGACTGTGTGCTAGTTATCCCACCAGAAACCACACTGTGCAAGCTTGCAGGCCCAGGTTGATGGGGCTTTGAACAACCTGGTCTAGTGGAAGGTGTCCCTGCTTGTGGCAGGGCATTTGGAACTAGGCGATCTTAAAAGTGCCTTCCAACCCAAATCATTTTATGCTCCCAAACCACTGCTGTAGTTGCTCCTACGTATCAGCCAGTAGTGTCACAACAAAACATTGCTGAGGCCCATTCTGAAGAACCAGAAATCCCATTTCTCTGCATTGCACAAGACAAACTGGCACTGCTTGCCTCAGGTGTAAAGAGTTAGACCTACACTGCCTGGCAGGCCTGCTAGGGATCTAGATTATTTAATATGTTTAACCAAACTTATCCATTCTCTGCTGTTACCTTTTATTAGAGCCATAAAGAGTAAGAAGTAGTGAGGAGGGCAATTAGATGCTGTGCCCCTAAAGCCTGCTTGCTTTACAGTATCTATAGCAAAGCACCAACTCCTGAAGTTAATTGGGTGGAGGCTATTTCTGCATTTGGCACATCAAAATCTTAATGAAACTTCCTCACTTAAATCAAGACTTGATGTTTTGCTCCTACTAAATGCTCTGGGAAATCAAACCTGCTTGTTCCAACTAAAGAATAACAGTTTAAGTCTCACAGAACTTGCACTTACCATCCTGCTTTTCATTGGGGTCTATTAGCCTTTTGGGACACATCTGGCTAATGGCAAAAAAATGGAACACAAAGGTAAAAAGACTCCCTAATTCCCCTTCTGAATAAGGAAATTAGAAATCTCTGCTCCACATATTTTCCTCTATGTTTTTAGCCAGGCTCTTCAAAATTAATTGACTAACCTAGAGACTGAAAGATGGGGAATGGTGATCCTTTAATAAGCATCCTGAATAAGACAAGTATACTGAACATAAGATGGTCAGAGAACCAGAAGGTCTTCATATTCTATCAAAATACATGGTTCCACCTACACTCAAATTCTGCAATGATGAGACCTATTTCTAGAATCTTATTTACAAAAAAAATTACATTAAAATTAATTTTAAAAATTTCAGGAATTTCCATGTGCTATATCACTACTATGGCACTGTAGCAAAGAAAATACACTAAATAGGTCTCAAAAAGATCAAAACAGACAAACCAAGAAAATGCCTGCTGAGCTTTTCAGTTACCAAGCTAGGCATTTTTACTGTATGTAGGTAACAAGGAGAGCACCAAATCAGTGTTGAGAACTTTAATGTTGGTTCTCAAACTTTTCAGACTGACAACCAAGATAACTTAGGCTGAAGTCAAATGTCAGTGCTGTTTCTGGTTATTTCTGCATAAGATTTCTACAGAAGGGTTTCTAAACTTAAAAATTTTTAAAATCAAAGTGTATAGTGCAAAACTTCAAGATTTCATATTCAGCTTTTTTGTTTTTTTAAACTACATACGGCAAAGAAAATTTCTTTTGGAACACTCAGCAATCTCAGCTTGCAGCAAGACAGATCAAAAATCTTTCAAAGAAGAGGTATCCCTTACATTTAAGAAATTGCTGCTTAATAAAGCAGAAAAGCATCCTTCACTTTACCACTGAAAGACAAATTTTCAGAGACTCTCACAGGGTTTGCATTCCTTCTACTTGTAAGATTTCCAAAATGAACAAGTAATAGACGATGCAGTAACTGTGATGTTTGGTGTCTTAATCAAAACTGAGTTGCTCTCACCAAAATTAAAAGGTGTTCTATCATATCTTTAGTCTCAGCAATGCACCATGTCTCATGGAGCTTCCCTGTAAGAAGGATCAAAAAGGCTTCGACATATTTTTGTATTTGATTTTGATGATTCCCCAAAGTGGATTCATTCACCCTGGCTCTAAACAAACTGTAATGTCTGTGGAAAATTTTGATGATTTACAAAATCAGCTATTCTGGAAAAGAAAGGTAATAAGACAAGATTATTATATACTCTACACCTGTGGGTTCCACTGCACTGAATGTTCATACTATGACACTGCTGAATTCTAAGGATGCCAGAAAATGTAGGAGGTGGGGAGCAGAAGACACAGCAAACTTGCCATGGCTTTTACTCTTCTATATTAATTTTCACATTAAATGCAATTTGCAAGGGCTCTTAGTTAATTCATATTTTCTATAGAAGAAAATGCCTAATTCCTAAATTGTTAGCCTTGACACAGAGGTACTTTTTCAGTGAAAGCTTTATAATTAAACCAAGGAGTTGTAGTACCTACTCTAGAAGTGTATCACCTACCTACTTGTTACCTGCTACTGTAATTTTGTGTTTTCAGTGCTATTTACTGCAAATGTGTTAAATTAAGAGATACCAGGGGGAAAAACGGACTTACCACATAAAGATGGCAAACATGATCTATACAGATCATATAGATCCCAAAAACCTTAAGGACAAGACCGGTTCTTCTACTTACTTGAGTAAAATCTACAGCACATAAAATTCATGTGACTAGAGCATCATAGGGTACTCAAAGAACCTTGAGGTTTCAGCTTGACTAGGAATTTTGGTGCTAGAGCAGTAAAAATACAATTATTCAGTATAGAAACCATAGAAGATAGCAACTTTATTCTTGAGATGCCAGGGAACCAAATTGCATGGGTCCAGTGAGGTTAAGAACTTCATTCAATTTGCTAATTACCTATCTGAAAACAATAACCCTTGCAATCCATATTTTTTTTTCACACAATATTATACACTAGATACTCACTGGTACAACCCCCACTATTTGTAGCCATACATTCTGGCTGACTTGCAAATAGAACATTCATGTTCATCTCTACATTAAATGCAACCATCAATAATTTTTACTGTTTTAAAATTCACTTAGACACAGTGTACACAGAAATAAAACATAGGGACACAAATATTTTGTCATTCAGTAAAATACTGCTTGCAGTACATGAGCCCTTTTGTAATTATTTGAGCCTACTAACCACCACTACCCTGGCTGTGCTTAGCACTGAGCTTCTGCCAAAGCAGAAATCCCTCAGGCAGCCTCAGATGGGCACTCTCAAGCCATCCCTGTCTCTCACTGTCCCAGCTGTCACTCTACACTGCCTGCTCACACCAGTTGCAGGGCAGGTGGGTGACAGTGGGGTGGGACAGCAGCCCTCCAGCCTGGCCTCACTTGGATGCTTAAGCTTGTGCTTCATGCTCCAAAGCACGCCAGTTTTTAAGACTGCACTAGGCCAGCTTGGACAAACTTCTCAAGAAGGAATTTTACCAAAAATTTGCCTAGTATTTCCTCTGCATCATTGGATCCACAGGTTAAAAAAACAAAAAAAATAAAAACGAAACAAAAAAACTACAAGTGTTTTTAATTAGTTGAAAATCAAAACCAGACTTCCATGGTCTTGTGCCATCATGGCACAAGAGAAATGCCAGTCTTCACACAAGACTACAGTCTTCCACACAGGCAAGCAGCTTTAAGACACAAAACCTTACAGAGAGAAATGACACAAAGCTACATTGATACTTTGATTGAATGCCTGGTTGGCACCCTCTGTTATTTCAGAAAGACTCGCCCTGTTTCCTTCAAGGGACTTGTGTCCCACTGCTGTTCAGGATGGCCACACCCGGCCTACCCAACTGTCAGCTTACATGGAACATCCAAGCAAAAATCCATCTCACGGGCCTCTGAGCTGCAAAGGAATGCAAACCCACTAGGTTTTAAAATAGCTTTATGTGACTCAATTTTGATATTGACATTTCCGAAATGGCTACTCATCCCTTGCAAAACCAGTAAAAGACAGAGATGCAAGGCAGACCAAAAGGAGCCATAGGTACTCATCAGCTACATGGCCATACTGCATAGATGACTGAGAATCTCAGTCTAAAAATATCAGTATCAAGCCACAAACGAATGATTTTACACATCTAAAGAACAAAGCACCAGTTCAGAATAATGTTGCTATTTATAGGAATAATATGCATGTACATTATGGATGTTCTTTCATTTCACAGATGTGATTTTATTCTGCTACAGCCATCACGACTTATATTTAAGCTTTACAATACAGAGAACAGATGTAAATGAAAGTCAGCAGACATTTGTTTCATACTTTATAATTACAGGGATCTGTCTCTATAGAGAGAGATAAAAAGGCATTAGTTATGGTCAATACTAAAGGGGGTAATTGTGCATTATAGCAGTGATGATCCTTATTACACTGAGTTTCAAGAGCTGTGAACAGAAAAGAACATTCTCAGCATAAAACTATGCAAGAGCTTTAGCAGAAATGAAGGGCAGAGACCACTGTGACCATGCCATACTCACGTATCCCCTGGCAGTGCATTAGATTCTCCATTTTGCAAATCTTGCCACACAGCTTCTACAAAGGTCCATGACCACATCAAAAGCAACATTTTACTTATAACTGAATAAAAGAGGACTAAAAAATCCCCCAGGAATATTGATTTGAAAGAGAATAAAACCGCTCATGAGATGTTTTCAAGACAATCCACCACAGTGAAATGAATGCCTACCACAACGTAACAACCCTTTTTGCTCTCCATAGTAAAGCATCAATAGGATTTGTCAGACAGCAGGGCAACACTTCAATGAGGATAAAAACCCCCAGTTTTTAAGCATTCAGTTTTCACAGCTCTTCTGGACACTAACTGGAAATAAGATACACAACAGAACTTCATGCTAAATTCCATGACAGCTATATTTTTGTGTAAATATTAAATACTCTTCCTAAGCCCATTTTTGTCTAAGTCTTAAATGTTCAAACAGAAAACAGCACAAAAGGAGCTATTTCTCTCCTCTGCGTTATTTTTGTCTCCAAAAAACACTATACACATTTTGGAAAGCATCAGTCCTGCCACCTGGGGTCACTTTTCACCTAGTGTCAGTGGAAGAACACAACTACAGTGTATCAACAAAAAAAACTGGAGTAAACACTTCATATTGTGCAAATACTTATGCTCACCTTGGGGCTGGAATAAAAATACCTACAGTGCTCATCTACAGGATGAGTTAGTCCAAACTTAATCTGGATATTTGAGAATATTTGGAGGCATTCTTGAGACAATGTAACTGTATTAATGGAAGACAGTGACCTTCCAGCTAGATCTTGACTTTAGATGCAATGTATCCAACCCACCAGTGGACTGGGGAACAAACCCATCCCTGTACAACTACAGAGGACACAAATTGTGCTGTTAAACCTGAGATTTGCCATTTGACCTTTCAGCACTAGCAGATTGCTTTTCCATCGCAAATTACTGGGAAAAAGCTATCTTTCCACACAACTATACAGCTATCCTACAGCAGCTGCCCTCCACTAGAGGCTGCTGAGCTCAGAATCACCACTAGATCACACCTGAAACCATGAACCAAATGAACTAAGACATTTCAGAACAGTAAAGTTCCATGCCTAATCCTACCCAAGTTCCCAGATCCTGCAAGTCACTCAAAATACAAGCTAGAAACAGCAGACATGTTTTTTACAGTTCATTTGTTTGGCATAACACGAATCATCCTGCATTCGTACAGCTGACAGACAGAAAACACTCCATCTGCCCCTCAGTTCCGGAGCCCCTCATTGCTCACTTCTTCACCTGGCAAAGACCGTAAATAAACAAACCTGTTTGGCCAACTGGTCCTTCTTCACCAAGCCAGTGGCTGCAGCGATGTTCCCTGCTCCTTCCACTGTCTTCTGTGCCACCGCCGTCACTCCTGTCACCACAGCTCCCCCAACATTAGACACTTGCTCTTTGGTCTTCTCAGCCACTGGGGAGAAGCAGAAGATGGAAAAAACACATCATGCCTCTGGGAGCTGTAAGTTTTTGAGAGAATTTATCACTGACAGCCCAACATCATGAAAAGTCATAAGGGCATTACATTTTCTGTACCCCAAGTGGATCTTAAGAAATTAAACTATCCATCTGGTAACACTGGAGCAGTAGAGGTAAAAATAAACCTTAGTTTGGGCTCAATTTCTTTCATGTCAAAGACAACTGACATTTTCATTCATGTCTAACTGCACTTCAGGGAAGAAAAGTCATTTTTTAGGCATTCTTATTACATCCAACTCACTGTATAATAAATCCTAGTTTGGAAATGCATTCCAATTAGTCCACCAAACACTTCCTGCATGATACAGGGCATGGAAGACAAGATTTTTTACATTAGGCTTAAAAAACACTGATTATTCTTTTTATTTTTATTTTCTAAGATATATTTCATTAAAAAGCAGATCTATCAATGCTCAACCAGAGATTTTCAAATACAATCCTTTATCTGACTCCCTTGAGATTTTTGCCCCAATGCTGATACATAATACACTCATTTATAAAAAGATTGAATGCCAAAGCAAACTGGATTAATAGCTAACTTCCAAGCCCCAGGGAAACAACAACTTATTTAGCCTACATATACATCAGCAGTTGCCATTCTACCTTTCAGAATATCACTGAGGTTTTTCTGCTCATTCATCCCCAAGGGCTCTTTCTAACAGCAGCTTGAACTACAAGGAAACTGCTCTAAGAAAAGGGATGGAATGACTTCATGCCTTGAAGTTACAAAGCCAGATTTTTAGCAAAACACACATGTACTCCTCTAAACAAGGGAATGTTCTTGAAAAACATCCACCATACAGTTTTGCCATTCTAACTAATCCTATACCTTCCCCCTGGCTAAATCCCATCTGATCCATAAAATGTATTAATGACTTTATCTGCCAGGTGATGGCAGTTTATTATGACCACATGATGGATTCTGCTTGAAAGCTAGGCCACCATTTCTGAGTCTTTTTTTGGGAAGCACATGTGCAAATTAGCCTTTCTGTGGATAAATTACGTTTCTTTAATTCCTTACAAAAAGAGCATCAGTTGTCCATATCACAGAGGAGGCAGCATACATTACTATGATACTAAATAGCAAAAATCAGGAAAAAGCTGGAAAGTTAAACAACGTGCAATGACTAGTATTCAATTTTTATTAAAAAACCAAATTATAAATATCTGCTGACAGAAAATGGAGCCAGATAATTTAATGCTCATTCTAGCTAAGCTAAAAGGAAAAGTTAGTAACTAATTGAGTACTACCTCTATTAAGACCAGGAGCTTTCATTATAGAGCAGAACAACAGACTACACATTGCCTAAAATTAGAAACAGAGAAAGTCTGTTTCAAATATCTTCCACACAATACATGCTAATAACATAAAAGTTCATGAGAAATTTCATTGTATTTTCCCATGCTTTTCCCAAGAAAATAAAAAAGATAATTAGAAGTGGGTTTTGCTGAAAAGCAAATGTTGCCCTCAGGGAAGGTCTGACTTAATGCTAGCAAGTGCAAAAAGACATCTGTTA
Organism: Drymodes brunneopygia; assembly: GCA_013400955.1. NCBI lineage: Eukaryota > Metazoa > Chordata > Aves > Passeriformes > Petroicidae > Drymodes > Drymodes brunneopygia. The sequence goes on from VZTZ01012818.1 coordinate 28,406, forward strand.
AGATGCCCCATTTGATTAGTACCAGCTGCAGATCACAAAAAGCTTTGGATTCTATGCATAGCATTTATATAGGAAGCTCTTCACTAGTTCTTCCAAACATACATCTTAAGATGCGTGTTCTTATAACACGCTATGTCTTGAAAGCATGGTGAGACTTGATTGTGCTTGGAGTCTTTCAGAAGAAGCTGAGTAACATTATGAAACAGAAACTTGTTCATGTTCTTCCAAATGAATGCTAAAAAAACAAAGTAGCAACTAATAAAAATAGATTAAAAAATTAAAAGGAGATCTATTTTGGGTACACTTGGATATTGCTTTTAATTTTTCCTCTGTCTCATTCGTTTTCTGGGAGACATGCTGGGCTACATCCAAAGCAGCATCACCAGAAAGTCAAGGGAGGGGATTCTGCCCCTCTGCCCTGCTCTGGTGAGACCCCACCTGCAGTGCTGCATCAGCTCTGGGGTCCCAGCACAGGAAGGACATGGACCTGATGGATCGGGTCCAGAGCAGGGTCACCAAGATGATCAGAGGGATGGAGCACCTCACTTATGAAGACAGACAGAAAGCTGGGGTTATTCAGCCTGAAGAGAAGGCACCAGGGAAAGCCTAACTGTGCCCTTCCAGTACCTAAAAACCGGTAAGAAAGGTGGAGAGGTAATTTTTACAGGATCATGTAGGGACAGGGCAAGAGTAGATTACTTCAAACTAAAAGAGCATAGGTTTAGATTTGGAAGAAATTCTTTACTATGAGGGTGGTGAGGCTCTGGAACAGGTTGCCCAGAGAAGCTGTGGATGCCCCAGTGCTGGAAGTGCTCAAGGTCAGGGGGGCCATGAGCAACCTGGTCTAGCAGCAGGCATTCCTGCCCATGTAAGGGGGTCAGCATCAGATAATCTTTAAGGTCTCTTCCAGCCCAAACCATTCAATGATTCTATAATTCAGGCTCCTTTCATTCTGGGTTTTTTTTTTTTTTTTCAGAAGTGGCACACATGGTTTTGAAAACTTCCCTTTCCAAAAAAACTTTGACTGGAAGAACGTGTAATGGACAAATTCGGCAGGCTTGATGCTGACAAGGGCTCAGTTGGCCTTGAGCAGACTCATCCTTTCTGATAAAATGATGAAGCATGGTTGTACTACATTGATTGTCACATTCACAATTAGTTTCATTATCTCAAGCTCTTAAAGCAACTGCACCTGAAAAGCAAAATATCAAGAAACAGAGTGGAATTGAATGCACTGTGGATGCTGAAATACAAACCACCTCTTTGTCAATGCCATTATCAAACCCACATTTCTTATACTACATTGTCATGGCAAGTACAACCACCAAGAGCAACTATCCAGTGGCTGCTGTTGCCACTACCACAGCATTTTGGGAAGGCATTGTCTGAAGTAACTTTCCTCCTCCCAAAAACACATTATCCTAGGAAAGGCTTAGTACATATAAACTCAAATGAAAAAGGAAAGAATCAGGCCACTAACACTGTTACTGGCACAACAATAAGATACTGATAAAAGTAGTAACAAAAGCAGTATATTTAAGATTGCTTCTATTTCAGACAGCCATGGCTTAACTCCAGCTGGCAACTAAGCACCACACAGCTGCTCATTCACTTCCTCCCCCAGAAGGATGGGGAGGAAGAGAACTGGAAGGGTAAAAGTAAGAAAACTCATGGGCTAAGTATGGTTCAATTGAAATAAAATAATAATAGTTAAAATAATAAAAATAATAATAGTTATAACAAAATGTAATAAAAAGGAAACTAACAAAGAAAGAAAGAGATCTAAACCCCACAAATGAAGCAGATCGAAACAATTGCTCACCACCAACCAACGGATGCCCAGCCAGTCCCCAAGCAGATGACCCCCACCAACCTTCCCCAGAGTTTTACTGCTCAGTATGATGCCATACAGTGTGGAATATCCCTCTGGACAATTGGGGTCAGCTGTCCTGGCCATGTCTTCCCCCAGTTCCTTGTGAACCCTCCACCACCTCACTGGTGGGGTGAGGTGAGAAGCAGGAAATGCCTTGATATGTAAACTCTGCTCAGCAATAACTAAAACATCCCTATGTTATCAACACTGGTTCCAGCACAGATCCCAAACAGCCTCATACCAGTACTAAGAAGAAAATTAACTCCATCCCAGCTAAAACCAGCACAAGAAAACTGACACAGGAGTTACCATGGAAGATCTCTCACACACTGAGAAATCAGAGTCACAAAGATAGATTAATTCAAACTATACAAATAGCACAGATTGGCAAAAGCAATCACAGCAAGGAGAGAGGCTTCTTTCCTGTCTCTAAGGAATAACTAAAGAACATCATTACTAGAGTGACTCTGATAATGAGCTCCAGCCTGGTGACCCTCCAGCTCTGCAAGCCCAGTAACTGGAGAAAAAAAAATCAAAATGGGTTTCCAGTCTCATGTATTTTATTGCTTACACTAAGAATGGGGAAACCATTAAGTGTGCACAAACACATCAGTTTAGCATGCAGGGGGTTGATGCCAACTTATTAAATTTATCTGAATACCCGGTTGTTTAATGATCTGAAGTCATTAAGTCTTTGTAAAATTGGTATCTGCTTTGCATCATAGTGTTGATAAAGTCAGCTTCTGCAGAGCTTTGCTGTGCTACGGCCTGATTACTACTTCTGTCTATTCAGAGACAGTCCACTCCATTAAATGACCCTGGGATGGTGTACAATGACCACACCAAGGCTAACTTTAAGGTCTAATACTGACTATAGCACTACGCAAAAAGCATTAGCTTTTTGAAGTTGTCTTTTCACTACTTATTACGGACAACTGGGTATCATATGGTATCAATGTCAAACCTCTGGAGCAATTCAAAATAATAACTAGTTGCTTTCAACCTTCAACAATGAAAATAGATTCAAAGCACAGAATTTCTCTGAATTAATGCGCTTACTCTTACTGTACCAAATATACTTTTGAGTATGTATTTCAAAAAGTATGTTTGTCTTAAGTACTTATAGAATACATTTACAAAGATGCCATAAATATGGTGGTTCTTTAATTTATGCAATTTTCTGTAAGATACCTGATGGAGTTAAAGATCAGGAATACCAATGACTAAGAATGCTAAGAAGAACAAGAATGATCAGATAAAAAAATTAAGAAAAACACTCAACTATGGTTTACTACTGTCAATATTGTGTCTTCACTCACATGATTGAAGGACTGAGGGCTTTTTTGCCCTGACTTATTTACAAATAGTGCTTTATTTAGAATATCAGGAGATGGACTGTAAATATTTCATCTTTGATACCATTCATTTCTGGGAGATAGTAAGATGTGTGAATTATGCATTTACAGTCAAAGGCCAGGAGACTAAATAGGAAGGCAAGTCTAAACACAAGCAAACACCCCATAAAACCAATAAGCAAAGCTGCTTTATCCTCAGAAGTTGAGAAAGGGTGACCTGACAAATAGCACCATATTTCTGTGAATCACAGCCTGGAATCCTCATTTCACAGTACGTTGATGTCACTAAGTCTGGTAGGATCAGGTCACATTTAAAGCAAGAAACACCTCTGTCTAGTAATTCTGGGTTTGGAAATTAACTAACCAAATGTCTTGGTTTGGCCCTGGGGGATGTCAGTCTTGGAAGTGACCTATGCTGCAGGAAGTAGAACTACTTTCTTCCTGAGAGAGAGAGCCAATAACCAGGTATTTTTAAAAAATATGTAGGTACACCAATAAAGAACTTGGTTCTCCTTTGACGAGAAAACCCCTTATATAAGCAGAGAATCCCTGATCCTCTTCCTCTTTTGCTTGCTGCTGCTGGTAGAGAAGGATCTCCCTGCTTCTCTCTCTGGTAAGGCTGGAGCCACCCCCTGCTCCTCCCCACAGGGAGAGGAGGCGGGGGAGGTTTT
>VZTZ01012818.1:42342-134100 GCA_013400955.1 Drymodes brunneopygia
GGAGGAGCGGAGTCTCCTGCTCCCTGTGGAGGATGCGCCCCCCGCCCGGCCCCCTGCGCCCACCCTATCACGTCCTCCGTGGCAGTGAGGTGGGAGGTGTGATAAACTGGGAACACCTGTTCCCTGCACGCAGACCAAGAGGCAAGGGTAAAAGGTGGGCTAGGTGAATTGGTCCCCCTGGGACTCCGCACAGTCGCCACTTATTCCAAAGGCTGAAGCGCCTCGTCCTAGAAGTGCAAGGAAGCTGTTGATGCAGCACATCCCTGTGTCACTTCACCAAACCCTTAGAAAATCTCCCCCAGCATTGAATTGCTTTTTCGCCTACCTCCGAATCTTCAAGCCCGGTTGACTGCAGTTCAATGTGACTGTTCTCACAAGATTCATGATCCCGGCTCGTTTTAAGCACGGAAGGTGGTGCTCTTGCAGGTATAATTTGAATCTTAACTCTGTTGCACACACACAAGAATTTTCATCCCAAATGAAGAGTGATAGGGCCAGACTTGCCCAACCCTACACCTCTGCTGGCATCCTCCTCCACACAATCCATAGCCACTGCCACCCAAATCTTCAGCTCATGCAGAGAAGTCACTGTCTCCCCAGAAAGGGAAACCTATCAAACCTCTCTATTTTGGTCACAGAATTTAAGCATGAAAAGCCAAGACCAGTAGGAGACAAGGCACTAGAACAGATGGACCTTCAGCTTCAGTACATCAGTTCAAATCCTGCAAGACGTACAGAAGCAGCTAGGGTTTTACTGCACTCCAAAAGGAGAAACAGAACTTGGCATAGATGAGGTACAAGGTTGTGAGCTGCAAGGAGCATCTTTCATCCATCATCCCGTGCACACAGCGGATGCATCCCTGGTTTTGTTTTCATGCTGAACATGTAGTGCAGAGTCTTACTCTTGTCGGGTTTCTTTGTAAGACTTAATATTCCTGTATTGTCGGTAAACTTTCTTTTGCTTCATTCTGCTAGTAGTTTTAATCAACCAAGCATTAAGCAACAGATTTTACTTCTTTGTGTAAGAATATGCAGACTGGTAACACAAATCATTTTCTCATAATTCTGCCCTCAAGAAAACCTTCCAAAAAAGCCCAGAAATTAAATTACGTAAGGCATCTCACCTCATTCATCCTGTGCAGCACTTTCATAGTTAGTGGTGCAACAGCTAGATGTGGTATTTCTATTTTCTTCTTATTTTGAGGAGAGCAAACTGTACAATAGGTACAGTTCCAGACAGTAAATAAAATTTGATCAAAATCATACACTTTGCACATGTTAACTGACCCGGTGATTTATGTATCTTAGTATATAAATTGGCTCGTTGAAAACCTGTCAGTCATTCTCAACCACCCTGAGCAGTAAACTTAGACCCCAAATTACAATTAAAGTGAATATTGCACTCCTTAAGTAAGTGTTGTCTTCCAGATTTAAAGAAGGCTTTTGTTTTTCTAGTATGCAAGTGACTATGAGTATGAAACGTTGCTTTTTATTCTGCTGATATAAATCTGGATAGACTTATTGTATTTAATTATGTAAGCAAAAAGAGATAATCCAGTGTGATAAATAACCTTATACATTTATGGCTCTATTTCTGAAAACTTTACAAAGAAGAGCTCAGATGTTTGCAATTCCTAGCTTTTGCAGGCAGTCTTTTTTTTGCCTTATGTTTATCAAAGCCAAGCATTATGTTCTGCTGTTAAACAAAGTAACAGCTTGTCCTTTAATAAAAAATCATGCAGCTAGAAATAGTGAGATAAAGGCAACAGGGATCAGTTGCCACAGCAGAAGTAAAGCTTAAAATCTCAGGTATAGTATCCAAACTAGGGAGCTGTTAAATTCTAAATCATAGGATAAGAGGTACAGTAAGAAAAAAATAGAGTACAAATGTTGACACAAGACATTCTTCATTCTGAAAATGAATGGAACTTAAGTGGAAAACAGAATTAAATATGGTAGAGAATGGGCATTGTATCTCCAAGGCAATTCCTATTTAAACCACATTGCCTACAACAGCTGGCTGGGGCTTTTTTTAGGTTCTCTCTTCAGTGCTATTAGTATCACAGTAAGTTCTCCCCTGAAGCCTTTTCTGTCTGAAGAAAGGGTAGTAGCAAACACATTGCCCACTGATCACATTTAAAACAAATCTTTATTTAATGACACTGTTTACTTCACATGAGCATCTAGAGCAAAAATCAATTAAGTAGTACTAAAATCTTCTTTAATCCACCTTGCCTTGCAGGCTAACTTATTGGTTTAGTTGCTAGTGCTCAAGTACATCTACTTTATCCCTATGAAAAAAGCAGTTATGGACAATTGAAAAATGTTGCAGAGTAAAACTGATGAGAATTTACTGGTTTTGGGTTAAAAAATTCAAATGTAAAACTGTTCATGTGGAAACACTGGAAAGGTGTTGAACACTACATAGAAAACTGACAGCTTTCTCCTGTTTATTCAGAGTGACTCACCCAGGCTCCCTGTGTTAGCACAGAGCTGATAGGTGATGCTCCTCAGAGGAAAGGTGCCTTTGAAAACCAGAAAGCTGAAGTATGAAGGGAAGCTGTCTTAGGGCAGTCTGTTCACAGTTAACACTGATTACTCCTCTGCAAGGGCCTTCTACCTGCAGATAATCTGAAAATGGTCTTAATTGGATAAATACATTAACTGTGAGAAACTGTGAACTCTTTATGCACATGGAGTCCAGTCTTTGGATTTCTTACAGAACAGTTCATTATGCAGATTGCTTTAGAGGCAACTGGGAGTTCAGATCAGTTTCCTAGAGTCTTCCGTCACAATGTTTGCATTTCTGTTTCCACTCAGCTCCCCCTGTGTATCATTGCTGTCTTTACTGACCATGTACTAACTACCTGTGTGCATATCCCCTTTCTGAGAACTCCAAAATATGCTCAGTTAAAAAAAAAAAATAGATGAAGAAGACCTCATTTTTGCTTATGATGATCTTTGCTTACCTCAGGTAAGCCTCAGGTTTAGCAAACCATTATCTTGATACTTATCATGCTCGTAAGTGTTATAATTTCACACTCCAGAGCATGAATGGTGTTCCCATGATGTTACACAACTGAAAGTTAAGCACATGTATTAAAACTTTCATACAATCAAGATGCAGCTCATACCAGAGTTAATTTCCCAGCGGAAACATTCTGTTTATTAATTTAAAATTAATATTCATTATTATGCAGCAGTTGCCATTTCCAGTTCAGTCCCATTGCAAAGATTTCTGTTTGTGAACTGGGTGCTCATTATGGGCTAGGTTATTAGATGTCCACTGTCATGCCATGCAACCATTGCCAAGAGACACAAATAGAACTGATTAAAATGTTTTAATTGATATAGACATAAATTACATATATGTACTGTATTGGAGTACTTGGAGGTATGCACACACATACACAGACATGCAAATACATATATTTCAGGAAGATGGATGTATGTCTCTCATCTGGCAGATTTCAGCTCAGCTACAGTAATCTTGACATAACTCTAACCACCAGACAGAAGGGTCTCACAGCTTTTTACCACCTCTGTTACAGGCAAAGCCTGCCAGATCTTTACCTCTGCTTCATTTGACACAGTGGTGAAGTTACAGAGCCACCACAGCTTTCATAAACCATGGTAACATTTCATTAGTTAATTAATTAATCTATCTGGGCTAGAAGTTCAGTGCTGAAGGGCACAGAAGCTCTGTCTGTTGCACCTGGAACCTTAAGCAAAGCTTTGCTCTGAAAAGCAGTATCTTGAGTGCCAAGGAAGCCATCTGGCAGCATATTTTTACTCAGACACAGCCAGTAGGTCAGATGAGGCTGACCTAAGGGTGCCTGGCAAAATCAATGTTGATTGTTCTTTAAGATATTTCCCACAGAATCACAGAATATGCTGTGCTGGAAAGGACCCACAAGGATCATTGAGTCCTTCTCTTAGCCCCACACAGGAACATCCTCAAGAGTCACACCATGTGCCTGAGAGCATTGTCCAAAGGCTTCTTGAACTCTGTCAGGCTTGGTGCTGTGACCACTTCCCTGGGGAGCCTGTTCCAGTGCCAGACCCCTCTCTGGGTGAGGAATCTTTTCCTGATGTCCAGCCTAAAACTCCCTGAATACATCTTCAGGCCATTCCCTCAATCCTGTCACTGGTCACTACAGAGCAGAGATCAGTGTTTACCCCTGCTCTTCCCCTCATGAGGAAGTTGTAGACTGCAATGAGGTCTCCCCTCAGTCTCCTCTTCTCCAGGCTGAACAGCCCAAGTTGCATAGCACCAATGGCTTGGTTGTACCTGAAAGAAACCATCACCATCCTCACATGTGATGCAGTGTGTTATCAGCACCTCATATAACTGAAAATGGTAATGCTAAAGAAGTGGAAATCATCAAGCCAGAGTCAGGCCTGACTTGTCCCAAGCTCTGTTTGATTGAGAATCCAGCACCAGATGTCTCCAAGGTCAATGATAAGACAGCAGGTTCTAAAGTAGCCTGCTGCAAATATAGGCATCAGAGCCAGTACAGGCCCAGCACATTAATTACCTGGATGTAAACCTCATTTCTCAAGAGGTGCACCAGGAAGGCAGCAGCTTTAATTAGATACTTCAGTTAGTTACCAGAAAACTGTTTGAACAGGTGGAAAAACCAAACAGGGACATACTTCATTCTATCAAACTGTCTTTTTTCTGTAATTTTTAAGGGGAAGTAGACATCACATAAAAGAAAACTGGTGGTTTTCATTCAGATATTAACCCATAGGGAAAACCTAAATTCTTCTCTGGAAAAGGCAACATATGAGTCTCTTCTCATTTCTCTGATTCCTACGTGCTAGCTTCCCAGCCAAGTTGTCCCTTGGATATTTTTGCTGGTGCCACTCCAATCACCACAAACTCATAACACCATCATCAGTTGCCAGCACTTTTTTTGTAACACCAACTACTGGTCCAATTTAGCTCCCATTCATGCTGACATTAAACCAGAGATTGACTCAGGGAAACCAAAATAGCAAAGGAAATATCAGTATAAGCACATTATTATCTGTTCTGGTTTCTTTTGCTCCTTTATTTATTACATGGAATCACTTACTGGAGTCCTATCTCAGTGCAATATCCAACCTACAGGCCTGTACCTTCTTGTTGATGTTTGTATTACCACAAAGCATATAGGAACTTGTCCTGATCTAAAATTCTTAATTTTAAGGCGAGCCCCAGGGCAATTAACATTTATCTATAAGGAGCACCAAGCAGGACACAGAATAATTGTGGGGAGCCATTTCAGAGTTCTTGCATCAGGGGATGTATACTCAGGCTTGGGCAATGTAGACAATCAATAGGAAAAAAATTACTTTTGCTCATAATCAGTCACAAAATAAATGTACTTGTATATTTAATTTAAATTACCATTCCAGTCATAGCCTCCAGCTCAGATCTTGGGAAAAAAACCCTACCTTAGAAACATTTAATTTGTGTTACACTCTCTAATTTATTTCAATTCACAAGTAGTTTGAAGCATTCACATTTGCAGTGATGCCCAGGAGGAAAGAGAAAAAGACTTGAAACATCGCTTCGGTAAGGGACAGGATAGTTAGGTAAGGGACAAAGGGAAGAGAAAGCAGCAAACAGGGGGGCAGTAGTCAAAATCAAAGGCCACAGTCAAACCCAAGTGAAATTTTTAAAAGTATCTCAAAGAAGGGTATGTCCAGAAAGAAATTGCAGGTTTTCAGTGAGCTAAGTAGAGATTTCTGGAGAATGACTTCTCACGTGTGAAGATTCCCTTATGTGTTTTGAAATACAGGTGTAGAATTTGTGCAGAATCAGTGTCTCAGGAGTTTGCATTCTTCTCTTGGTACTAATCTACAGGAAATATTCAAAAATATTTTAAAAGTTAAATTCGTTTTCCCTATCAGTATATTTTGGCATTAACTTCACTCTGATGAATGCCCCATTGTTCTTGATATTTTATAGCCATCATCAGACAATTTTCTTGGCTCAAAGGGGATTCTTATCTTGGTTTCATGACAAGATACCAACATGGGAATAAAGCACAGATGAAGAATTTCAGAAGTAGTGAGAATGAAACAGGTGAACCATTCACAGTAAGCGATAATCACAGATCACTGCCTTCCTAGCTACCAACTGCCCTGTGAAATGAGAATTTGACATTTCTGTAGCAGTAAATTCTTTGTACTTGTAGTACATACTCATCAATAATATTTTCTGCTGGCATCCTCATAGCCATGTTACTAGGTACTTATGAAATTTCCTCCAAAAATTAAACTCTTTCAGAACTACTTGAAATGGGCATAAATCAGAATTTCCTCTTGCTATCCATGACCCAAATGCAGATTTCATCATTCTGTGACTAGTCTGAATGCTCTGCTGAAGAAAGCCACTCCCTATCATCAGCTAACTTGAGTTTCAGTTTGAAATATGTCTGATTACATGCTTTTGAACTGAACATTCCAATTTCTAAATGAACTTTAATGGTCTTCACTTAAAATCATTCTGCTGAACACCTTAAAAAATGTTGAGTATTGTATTTCCATTTAGTGATTTTAAAAGATTGTGTTTCAGTCACTGCTACTTTTGTCTGTTGTGAATAATATAGCGTTTACTCTGCAGGGGTCATCTGTGCTGCAAAGTATTAACAGCATGAATGACAAAATGAGACCTTGACACTTCATTAAGCCATCTCAGTCTGAGAACAGCATTTTCAGTCTCTTTAACATTTTTCATAAGTCAGCTATATTGCTCCCATCCAGTACATTTTCATCACGATGTTACAGTTTTGTAGTTTTGACGTATCTAGTGTGTAGTCACCGAAAACCACCCTCTCCTATTTTTTAGTCCAGTGATCTCCATTTGACTTTGCCTGTCTGGTTTAGTCCATTTAGCCCAGCTCTGTGGAAGACTGATTTCTCACAGGGACCACAGAACTACCTGTATGAGATGCTGAGTCAGCCAAAGCTATGAGGTGGATCTATCTTGTCCCTTTCTCAAAAGATCAAAACATTCAAACAGCCAGGCATGATCTGAATAGAATCTAAGCAAATAAAACAAATTTTCTAGTGAAGTCAGGTTAGATCAGACCAACTGATTAGCCCAACTGAAAATAAAAATATTTATACCTGACTTTATCCCACATTGTTGTGTTCTGGCAGAAGCTTTTGCTTCCAGACCAGCTCATCATCTTTCTGAGTTGCAGCAAGCAAGCCCTGCATGTTCCCCTTTGGTCCTTGGAAAGTCCTTCAGCCCCACCTGGGGCCCAGGAGCTGCTCTCTGCTCTTCAGTGCCATTCCACAAACTCTGTGAGCTGTGGGCTTCTGGCTGCAGGTGGTGGAGCATGGCCCTGCCATAGGCCCTTCCCTCCCTTACCACTCCACAGAAGAGTTTACAATCTCTTTCTGCTTTCTAGGAGGTCTTCCTGATCCAGTCTTCTTGGGCCATTTCTCACTAACCAAGAAAGCATTCATCCCCTTTTAGGCTGCCCTGAGATCCAAAACATTTGTTCATCTGAGTGTCACACCCTGTTCAGACTGGGCTTTGTTTCAGAGACACAGCTGTGTCATGTCACCCTTTGTAAATCTGGAGGTACTACATAGCTCAGATACAGAACTGAAATCCCACGCTGAAGATGGTGATGGTCTGAGCATGTAGAAAAAAAACCTACATATTTTGGTGTGGAGCATTGACCCAAGTGCTAGTGACACAGTCTCAGACTTTTCATCTGCTGTTGTGATTACAGATTTCAGACAGACAGCCTATATATGACAGAGGGGGAAAACTGTAAGAGCCAGAACTGCCTGAGAAAAGCGAGCAATGCATTTAGTATTCATTGTAGAAACAGCAGAATAGCATTAATCAATAAAAACAGCAGGATCCTTTGCAATTGTAAGGAGAGGAAGTATTCCTTTGCAATTGCAAGGAGAGAGAAAGATTTTTCTTGCAATAAAACCCTATCTGTGCAAGTCCACAAAGGCTTATTCTTTCTAGCTGAAAATATGGTGAGGATCAAATGTGTTTTTCTCAACAACATGTCTGCATAGGCACGTGTAGGAAGACCTCAGTCTGCTGGAGAGAAGTGAGATCATTCTAGGAGGCTGTACAGCATAACTCAGCTCTGCTGAGAAGCTCAGTGCAGTACAGCTTCCAGAGCTAAGTAATGCATGCAAACAAAAGGGCCCTCTCTAGCCAAGGGGATGCTGCCTTCACAGGCTTTCCTTGCTTGTCTGTGTTGCTGCAGCTTCTATAAAAATCTTAGTGAGTCTCATTTACAGAGTAGATCAATACTTCAGCTTGCATGCCTCCTGCATGTTTAGTCTTGCCAAGCTTTGCCTTGTTCCATGGTTTAAGTTTGGTGGGCAGCTTATCACTGTGCAGCCACTCACTCACTCCTCCACAGCAGGATGGGGCACAGAATTGGAAGGGGAAAAGTACAAAAATTTTTGGGTTGGTATAAAGGCACTTTAACAGGTAAAGGAAAAGCTGCACAAACAAGCAAAGCACACTGAGGAATTCATTCACTAGCTCTCATCTACAAGCAGGTGCTCAGCCATTTTCCAGGAGAGCAGGGCTCCATCACATGTAACGGGTACTTGGAAGGTTAAATACCATAACTGGGAATGTACCCCCTTCCTTCTTCTTACCTGAGATTTTATTGCAGCACATGACACCCTATGATATGGAATATCCCTTGGGTCAGTTGTGTTCAGCTGCCCCATGTGTGTCACCTCCCAACCCCACGTGCAGCTCCAGCCTCCTTGCTGGTGGGATGTGTGAGGGGCAGAAAAGGCCTTGACGCTGTGTAAGAGCTGCTCAGCAATAACTAAAACATTCCTGTGTTGTCAACTGTGTTTCCAGCACAAATCCAAAACCTACCCTTATACAAACTGCTATGAAGAAATTTAACTTTATCCCAGACAAACCAGTACACTTAGTTTTGGTTGAATAGGCTTTCAGTGTGGTTTGCAGCCTTTCAGGCTTTCTTCCAAACATGAGCAGTCATTAACATTAGAAGCTCAACTCTGTACTTGTTTCTCTGAGATGCTCTGCTCTCCTATCCTGTTATACTTTGAGTTACATCCTTGTCTCTCTCTCTTTTTAACGTGCAAGACTCACATGGGGGGACATGAAGAGCACGTCATTACATTGTGGCTGAAGGAGAGGTCCAGTAACTCAAGCAGACCCATCAGCTACTTTCTCCAAAGGATTAACACCTCACTGTGTTTGACCTTTTGCTATGTTCTGTCCAGTTTTCAGATACTGAACTCTCTGGGCGGCCAAGATGTGTTGAGCTCAATGAGAATTAGGCTTAGATGAAAATTTCTGCTTGTTCCTTCTTCTGTTACCTTAACAACCAGTATATGTACCTCTCAAGTTACATCTTTATCTGAAGTGCCTCCCTCTTCCACATTTCCACTCTGAATATTCACTGAAAAATTATGCTGGAAATCAAGTATTACACAGAATTTGTATACGCCTCTTTTCCCACAGTAATTGAAATTGTCAGATAGCAAGCAACTCACCTGCCAAATTGTGTGGGCTTTTCTTTTTAAATTTACCCCAATCAAAAAAGGTAACTTCTTGTTTAAGCTGTTGAACACCAAATCAGAATTAATAAGAGGTACTCAATTTCCTTCTAAGAAAAGGTTCTGTCACATTCTACATTAACATGCTGGTAGTTTTCAGTGGAGGACTGCAGATTATTTATATTTCTTTAAAAATTCGACTCTTCAAAATTCAGTTAAAGCAACAAGATTCTCAATGATTATACATGCAAAAGTCTCACCAAAGTCCACAGTATCCTTTAATACGATAAGGCTTAAAAATTGTTGCATTCCAGTATTTTTTTTATGGTGATCTGCCTGTATGAAATAATTTCTCTGCATGGAAACTGTGGTACTTCAGACTCCTCAATTTGACAGTATATCAGCATGTTCTTAAATCTGAAGCCTGCACAGGAGCAAACCAAACATCACACATGTTTAGTGCTCAATTTGTAGACAAGAGTCCTGACATTACTGATCATAATCTATGCTTTTCCTATAAATTACTGTCTCTAGGACTTTTCAACTGTTGCAATACTAAGTTTTCTTTAAAGTCTATCATAAATGCACTTTGAGGATGTAACTTGTATTATGGATGTTAGATTTTTGTCCTTTAGCATCATGTGCACATATTCTGTGCTAGTAATCCCTTCCTGACAAATCAATCCCCCCAAGTCATCACACTAAAATGTCTTGCAATGACCTTATACTTTTAAAGCTATATTTCAAATTTAAGGTTTCAATCAAAGAAAGGACTTAACCCTTCCTGAAGTACGAGTTCAAACACACTCTATCAGGCCATAAAATAATAGATTTATAATCCATTTGAAATGTGTCATCAAGGTTTAAACAGGGGGTAGTACTTAATGACCACTAGGTGTTGCTGGAAAACCCTCAACTAAATTTGTAATGCTTAATATAAAAAGGATGAGTGCCCTTGCTTTCTCCTCTCCCCACTCTTCTCCATTTTTTGAGTCTCAGATTTGCTCATGGGCCAGAGTTTCTATCTTCATCTCTTGAGCTGATCACACTCACCTCAGTCACCATATCAGAAGAGACAAAGTAAAGAAACAGAGCAATGTATATCCCCAGTTATAAGCTCTGATTTCAGGTCATCTCTCTCCCAACTTCTTTTCTTCCTCTGTTCTTAGCAATTTCTTCAGCTCTACACCTGTAAGAGAGTAGATTCAGATTTTTATCTTCAATGCAATTTCCTTAAGTTTGTATAGAGATTACATTTTAGGTGGAAGTGTGCTTAAAGATTGTATAGTTCAGGTGTATACCTGACCCCTTGCTGCTTATTGAGTTGAACTCTTTAAATGTTTCTGAGCATTTTGCAAGAAAAAAACAGATTACAAAAAAAAAAAGCCATTAACCTCCTCCTGTATTGCTGAATACAACAAACTCCCTGTTTGTTGCCCATGCTGCAGGCTTTGGTGTAAAGACACCTCAGCTGGGCTGCTGGCTGGGTCACCTTCCTAGAGAAACACCCCTCAGTTCCTTTGAGGTGTTTCCCTGGTGTTTCCCTGTTGGCTTCTTTACCTTAGGAATCCCTGGCTCATCTCTGTAAGACTGTGGCCAGTGTGGCTCACTCATTTCAGAGTCCCTGGCAGAGGGGCCTTGCTGCTACCCTGTCCCTCTAACCTCTGCAGGTCACCCCACAGCTTGCCAGGGACAGCCCTGATATTGCTGTGTGCCGTCTGTCACCCCCCCATCACACATAATTTAAAGCTCTGCCAATTCCTGCTAATTCCTGAGCAAAGACTGTCCTCTTGCTGGGAAAGGTGACTCCCATCTGAAGCCAGCATGCCTGGAGCTATGCAGGCCATTCCACTGTCAAAAACCCCAAAATATTGACCATTTATTAATAGACTCAGCCCATCTGTTTCTTCCAAGGTTTCTGCCTGCAGCTGGAAGTCTGGAAGAGAATATAACTGGTGCCCCAGACTTCCTTACCAAGTGCCCCAAGGCCCTGTAGTCCTGTTTTGATGGCACTTGCACTACATGTTGCCATTTCATTGCTCCGTGTAGGATATCAGCATTGAGGCACTCTGAGGGCTGCACCAGGCCAGGAAGTTTCCTGGTGATATCCTTAACCCAGGTCCCAGGGAGGCAGCAGATTCTCCCATGGGTTGGGCCTGGTTGGGCCCTCTGCTCTCCTTAGAAAGGAAATCACCTACAACTATAACTCATCTTTCTTCCTCTTGGACGTGGTTGTAGTAGAGGGGGTTGGCCTTTCTGATTGTAGTGATACCTGGTGTTCCCATATTCTTCAATTTGCTCTACAATGTCCTGCTTAGTGGCTTTAGGAAGGCTTTAGGCTGCTGCTTTAAATGTACATATTTCCTTGCACAGCAACCACCACCATCCTAAACTAAAGCTATCTTTTCCACCCCTCTGAATCAGAAATGTATCAGTTAGGGCTGTTTGAAACTCAGTAAATGTAGCTGGCAGTGGCAAAACAACTGGAAAAATGTAGAAATTGAAATGGGGCTCATAGAGAAAATTTTATTACTGCAGAGGGTAAGCACAGCTTGCATACAAACATAAGCACTCAGGCTCTAGCCCACCACATGACAGGAAAATGTGTTGCTCAGCTGAAGCAGTTTGAAAAGCCAGGAATAAGCCATCAATAATTTCATTTTACTGTGCCTCATAAATTTGTGAAGTCTGTATTTCCCAGCAAACCATACAACCCATTTTATAGAACTATGGAGCTTCACAGGAAGCCAGGCACAGCCTGGCCTGCCCTGTTCTATTACATTTTCTTTGTAATTTTGTATTGTATTTTACAAATATTGTATTGTATAAATAAATTTGTATTTTCGGCAGAATTGCATGTAATTGACAGTGAGCCTTTTTACAGAAATTAAACCAATGGAACTCCCCCTCCATCCCTGGTTAATGTCCCAGGTTGCTGGCAAGGCTTGTCCTGGACTGCAACTCACACTGATGGGTTTTCCTCTGCTACCTCCAGTCTGCTACTCACAGTACAGATTCTGCTCTGGAGTTTGATGCATCCTTATCAAAGACTACATTGCCTGAATTCTCAACCATTATACTCCAAATTCATGAGCAGAAAGGGGAACACACCTTATATGCAAAACCAAGAACTTATTTTTAGTTTAATGTACGTCTAAGCCATGGAAAGAAATAATTATTTTTGGTGCAGTTACAATGATACTTACACAGTTCAAATGAAATACAATTAAAAACAACACATACACCAACTTCCTAGAACCTATCCCCTTACTCTGTTATTGTGCTCACCCTTGCACTGCCCCTCTGGGTATGAAGGATGATAGCTTCAGGACATGGGCAGGGAGTTACAGCACAGTCAGCATCTCCTCCCTGGGAGGAATGGGATGTTGGTTCTCCCTTCTCAGCCCAGAACCAGTGGGTTGTGTTTGGTAAAAGTATCTATGCTCTGCTCTTTTTTCCTTGGTGTGTGATACCATGCTGTAGCTTCATTTGTGAGCTTAACATATGTTATATACTAATTTGTTCTCTTCTCTTCCCACTAGAACTAAACATAGCCAGCTGCTGAGGCTGCTTTCCTTTGATGACCTATCTGTACCTTATTTATCACAATTGACCAGTGCTGAGTCATGGGTTTGCTGATATGATCCTTTCCCTGTGCTTTAAAGCTCCTGCCAAAGAAGGCAGGTTGAGAAGTAAGAAATCAGGCCTATACACTTCATACAAGGTTTTCCAACTCTTCCAATTGGAGTTGTTAGCTGGTGGCCATTGCTGCCTGTCTGACCTCCTCTGACACTGTCTTAACCTCCAGTTTTCCTCTTACTGATACATCTAAGAAATCCTTCAAATACCTTTCAAATCCAAGCTCTCATTTGGCACTTATTGTGTCACGGCTGCTAGACATGAGCACACATGCGTATATATAGATTTAGTACTTGCTCCCAAAGCTCTTTATTTTCTAAATGCAGCCACTTCAGGCTTCAGTCCAACTCCAAGCTTCCAGCTGCAGCAACCATTGCATCGCACATTACTCAACCCTCCTTCACTTTTTTGCTCCAAGGGAAAAATTAGTCACTACAAATAATCTACATTTGCTCGAAAAGAAGATTACACACAGAGGTTCATGTTGCCTTCCCTTTGTTTTTCTCCCAGGGCATGTCAAGACTGCTAACTAATTTTCTAGGAATAGAATTAATCATGTGAGCCGGAGAAAACTCTCTCAAATTTATTTTCTGTATGATGGGAAAGGTTTCTTTGTAAATAGAAAATAGGGCTCACTCCTAGAGCTTGGAGCAACATCCTTCTGTTGCAAGATCAGAGGATTTTGAAAAGCCTTCAATGTAAATTAGTTTTACTTATTACCAAGTTTTCCAGGAAAACAAAATATGACTCCATATAATAGCAATCCACACTGTAGCTGAATGTGAGGCTTTAAGTCTGGGTGAAAGGGATAATTTGGAAGTTCTTGTGTTAAAGGCTGCATTGAAGAGTACATTTCAGCTGGTTTGTAATATCTTTTCTGACAAATCGTTGGCTTTTCCCATGGCTATGCACCATTTTCTGACTGGAAAATTAAAACACAACATGACTGGTCAATCTGGAGACAATTTGCCCGAATTTCAAAGGATGTCTTAGGGAATATAGACCTGCCCAAATATCTTTTTTGGGGGGGGAAAAGGAAGAACAACACGATCAAACAATTCTGTAAGAGAAACTGATCAGGTTAAATCAAAGTCAGTGTTGGAAATTGACTCCAACCAGTCACTGCAAATAAGGTTATTCTCTTGTATAAATATTCCACATCCTTAGCTCTTGTACTAGACCTATTCATTTAAAACCCTACTTGCAAATCCTAGACAAAGCTGTCTGCCACCAAATTGCTCCAGTCTGTAGAGAGATACTTTTACATCCTCCTGAACTGATTCAGTTCTGTGACTTAGGTTACCCCGTAGTCATATCTGAAGGAAATAAGACACTACCATATCCTGACACAGTACACTTCAAACCACAGAGATGCCACCTGGGAAACACCCAGCAAATCAGATTTCTTACCCTACTGAGCTAGAACACCCTGGCCACTACAGAAACTAGAGACTGACATATTTATTCCTGTACAATTCATAGACTCAGGCTGTGAGCAACAACAAGCTCTAGTCATGTGTCCAACAAAACCTGGACAAATTTCAAGCACAGCAGCAAAAATTAGGGGGCAGAATTATGCATAAACTGAAATCTATGTGTACTGAAATGTCTACAGCTGTATTATCACCTTCCCTTTGAGGTTTCTATCCCACTGTGCCTTTCCAAATGCCCCAGGCAGAGTTTGGCAACAGGCCATAGCTCATGAGTAATGGAAGAACTTCATGGCTATCTGTGTGCTACCAGTTGCAATGCTGGGGCCTCACTGCTGGAAAAATGGGAAAAGGAATTCTGTGTATAAAATGACAAAAGTGAAATTGACCCAGAGATGTCTCAGGAGAGCAAGATGCAGGAAAAAAACACATCATGAGCAGAATTCCTGTAGTCTTAGGAAATCACATGCAGTTTTAAAATTTGATTGGATCCATAAAGCCTTGTTCTTTGCATAACTTGCACAACATTCGTTCTCCTTAGTAAGAAGTAAATGGGTTCTCACTGTCCTTTATTAGATCTGTGACTCTCACTCCAGACTGAGCTGCTTGCAGGGTGTGGAAGAGGGAGGGGAGAAGTCATATATTTTCCCATGAAATGCATACCTACAAGAAAAGTGGTAAAAGAGCGTGATTGTAGAAAGCCAAGTCTGTATATTTGCCATGGAAACAGCAGTTTTAAGGAACACAGTGATGGGAGGAATATCAACCATCCCTTCAGTCTGATTTCTGCAATATGCAGAAACTGGCTAAAAGTAGGCTGCTCCTCACGCAGCTTGACAGACCCTCCAGTTTTATTAGCTTGGTGATTATGGGTCATTTCTGGCTGCTACTTTTGAGATGTCCTAGGTATCCTTTACTATACTGAGGAAATGTAAGGAATGAAGTGGAAAGGGTGAAAAAGCTCTCACCTCACTCTGGACACTCAACTCATTTTTTTGTGAGGCCATCAGCAGCCTTGATGCATGTTTCATTCACATGTTTGCCTGTTTCTTTACATCCTTGCAGAGGCACACAGTGTAAGGAAGGAAAGGGACTTCTTTGGACACCCCCAGAAAGCAGTACAGGCCTAATTCCGGTATTCTACTTTTGGAAGCTTTTTGTTTCACACATACCAGGAAAAACTTGACATTAAAAGCACTTCCAGGGTCTAAGAAAGCTTAATTGAAGTAACAAACACAAATTACAGCACAGGGTTCCCTTCCCAGAGCTGTCACTACTTCTGTAGTCATCATCTCTCTGTTTCCTTTCCTTTTGATGCCCTGTTTCTCTTCAGTCACCTCTCTTTTCCTTCATTATTCCATTCTTTTTGCTACCAAAGGTGTAGTGGAAGCATCTCTATTTCCCTTCTCATCCCTACTGCTGTGAACAAAATGAAGCAACCACTGTGCTTCAAAAAGGGGTTTTGCCAAAAGAAAGAGACAGACATGCTCAACGCACTCTTTTAGCTCTAGACTCTGCCAAACAAGTATGATACACACACCAGAGGAATTAGCAGCACCTGCCCTTAAACACTGTCAAGGGGTTTAGCTGCTCCCAGAGTTCAGGGAAGTGCTGCTCTTCCAGTCACTTGCAGCATTGCTATTCAGGAGGGTTGATCACCTTGTGGAGTCACCTTCAGCTGCAGGAGAGCAGCCCAGCACAGACATAGATGTGTGCTTCCAGCAGAGGAAATTTTCACTTCTTTGGTCTTTTATCACAGCCCTGGCTTCCTTCTAGTTTCCACAGAATGCTATTGATGGATACACTGGGGAATGAGCTGGCACGGGAGCTTGTCAGTAGCACAGGTTTGTTTTTCACAGGGTGTTGCTAAAGAAGTCTTGTCAGTAACAGACTTGGGCGGGAAACCCACACTATCAGACAGATGAAAAGTGCATCCAGGAAGTTTCTGTCCTTCAGGCATCATTACTTAATCCCCAGCTTCCCACATTTTCTTGGCGATAAAGCCAAGCTTTTCTTAGTGTTGGATTTAAAGGCTATATAGTTAACTGTTGCTTTCCTATGTCTCTTGATTTCCTGGCTCTTAGGAATGGTTTGATCTATAGAATAGTGTGAGCATTACCTGAGCTAAGCTGGTTTTTAGCACCATCACCTAGAGGCTGGTAAATGAGGCTGCAATTGTCTTCAAAGACCAGTGGCTTTATCACATCTGGGAGGCTGTGCTGTGAAAAAAAGGCCAAAGTGAGATCTCTGCACCAGTAAGTTATTTCTTTTGTTCTAAGAAAAGCCTGGTGTTCTTTGGTTTATTTGCCTATCAAAGTCATTTCTAGAAAGGAAATGCTAGGAACAGGTCACAGAGGGTTTTTTAAAAGTAACCAGATGATTGCCAGTTGCCACTTATCTGATATCAGCTTTGCCCTAAGGATAGGCTGAAGTTGGAGCAAAGCAGACAGCAATCTCCTTCATCAGCTGCCATTGCTCCCAAGTAAAAGAATACATAAATGTCTCTGAAGGCTAAAAACGTGCCCACAGGCAAAGGGAAAGAATATATTGGAAAACAGTTTAAAAACACAGCTATTACATGATATTTCAGCAAAGGTATACTCAGATACTGCAGGGTATTTTGTTTGTTTAGTTTGATCAAGAGTGATGCTGATGATGGAATAGGACTCTGCCTTAGCTGGATCCTGATCGCAGCTGTGCCATCTAAGAGTTCATGCTGTAACCATTCAAACTTCACGTCCTGACATTTAATTGGAAAATCCTTCTGCTGCTATGTCCTTTTTTAAAGTAATTGGTTGCTCCTGTTACTACTGTTCTAAGCAAACTAGGATTCAAAGGAGTTATTTTCTTGAGAGGGACACAGTGGTCTGTATTATACAATCAAAACAAACCTGAAGAAATCTTATTGATTCATCGAATCTTATTTTAGATGTAAAATTTGAACTTCCTGGGTAGACACAGAGAAATATTTTTTTCCAAGTATACAATGGCTATAATTTGTAAAATGTGGCCACCTTAAGCATGATAGCGTATTTTATATATGCTTTTAATTCATGCTAACCAGCCATACACATTGGATATGAGCTCTTAAATAAAGAATAAAAAAAAAACCAAACCAAACCAAACAATAAGTATGTTTATTGCTCAGGAGTCTTCAGGATGCTTTTGGACTTTACAGAGGAAACATTATGATAAGAAAAAGATATTTTCTCTTTTGATATAGAGGTAGTTAGAGCTCTTCATAACCTTATAAGAACTTTCTGAATTATTGCAGAGTGACTGCAGAAGTGATTTCTTCTTCCTTATCCTGAGGTACCTATTTTCCTGTCTTAAGTGCTGCCCTGTGCGTCTGTGTATGAGAGAAGAAGCAAAGTGGCTTTTTCACTGGACCATTCAGCTGGTACCAAGAGGCACTGCAGGAAATGTGAGAATTTATGTCAAATACAAGTGTGTTTGATCAGGAGCAAGGGAAAGCAAGATTCTCCCAGCAGTAGGCACACCAGTGGAATAAAGAACTATTCAATAACATCTTTCTCAGTGTTCTGGTTTTGACTGGGGTAGAGTTAAAATTCATCCCAGTGGCTGATGTGTGGCTGTGTTTTGGATTTGTGCTGCACACAGGGCTGATAATATAGTGATGTTTTTGCTATTGCTGAGCAGGGCTTGCACTGAGCCTTTTCTACTTTTTATGCTGACACGCTGGCAGGGAATTTTGGAGTGTATGGGAGGTCAGGAGGAGACACAGGTGGAATAGGTGGCCCCAAACAGACTAAAGGAATATTCCAGACCATATGGCATCATGCTCAGTGTATAGAGTGAGGGGAAGAAGAAGGAAGGGGGGGATGTTTGTAGTATGACATTTCTCTTCCCAAGTAACCATTACATGTGATGGGGCCCTGCTCTCTGATGGCTGAACACCTGCCTGCCCATGGGAAGCACTGAATGAATTCCTTGTTTTTCTTTGCCTGTATGTGTGGCTTTTGCTTTTCATATTGAACTGTCTGTATCTCAAAGCAAAAGTTTTCTACCTTTTTTCTTCCTGCTTTTCTTCCCGATCCTTCTGGTGCAGGATTGAGTGAGTGGCTCCATGGGTCTTGTTTGCTGGCTGGGGTTAAACCTCAACACTCGCAGAGAAACTCTCATTTTTTACCTTGTCACTTGTGACCCCAGGTGCCAAGCAGACAGAGAGCCCAATGTGTGAGCAGTGTTTTACAGCTATTGTAGCTGCCAGCAGAGATAGAGGAGACGATCTGGCTGTGCAGTCCTTGGCCTGAATAGTTCTGGGGTGACTAATCCCTATGGATTTGTACTACTCTGCCTAAGACTGGCAATAAGTTTTCTACTGGTAAAGCCTGAGGAGTGAGGATGGCAGACTGTGGCTGACTAGCCATGGTGAGCTTATTGAAGTTGTTAAATGATCTGGAGGATCAACAGCAACTCTGCCAAAGTGGCTATGCAGTCTGGTGACTTAGGGGAGAGCAAACCTGATGCTCTCCTTACAGTGTTTGGGGAGAGTTAAAAGTTCCTGAAGGTGGCTCAGGTTATGCAATGAAATGATCAGGGGTTTGTCTGAAGTCACAGTGCTGAGTATGTGCCATTAGCAGACAAAATATAAAAGTGTTTCTAAAATCACAGTCTTTGGTCAGCTTACTGAGGCATCAGTAAAGTACAGGCCTTGTCTGAAGAACCACAGCTGTGTCCCTGAAAATAAATAGTGTTCTTCTGCAGTACAGAACAGGGATAACTCTTCCATGAGCAGAAGGGTACTGCTCTTTTATATAATGCAGCCTGGTGACTTAAATGCCCCCCAGGAGTGCATTTGCATCTTCACAATCCATTTCTACTTCCCAGAAAACTGCTTCTTTTGCCATCCTGTGCTCTCATGAGAGATGAGAGACTCTCCATGACTCCTACTGAATGTGCCAATATCTAGAGAATTAAAATTCATTGAGTGAAAGCATATGTCTTCAACAGCAAGCATCAGTGATGTGGTCATGTAATAGGGATTGGGAACTTGAGATCCAGCTTCTGCTGCAAGATCAACTTTTAACATTTCCAAGAAAAGCCCACGAGGCCAGCCCAACAGGTAGGGGTTTCAGTAACACAAATACACAACTAATACAAAAAATGTGGCACCTATGGATTTATGCTTAAAGGGAGTGGGCAGCATGTTGAGTGGGAGTTTCACCAAATGCACCCAACTGCTGATCTTTTCCTGGGTTCAGTTTGCACCAAGACAAGCAGCACTTGGATGTGAACTAATGCTGAAATAAGACTTATAATGATATTGGGATTCAGATCCAGCATACAACAATCTGAAAATGGGTATCCTGAGTTTCTTACAATGCCAAGATTGTTTTGCTAAATAAAAACAGCCTTCAAACAATTTTATCTTTTAATGTAAAGCCCAGGCATGTACTAATAAAGTAGTATTAACAATAGATTTTCATTTTGGAGTATTCAGACAGGGAAATAAACACTGCTGTAGTGAAATCCACCAGCCACCAAAACCCAGACTCTTCTACAATACTTTTCTCTGCACCAGTGAAAATCTGCAGTCGCTTCTCTGAATTTAGAGGCAGAATTAACACTTGCAGTGGGGTGACTCAAAGCAGAATCCAAGTTTTGTTTGCTTTTAGGCACACTTATTGCATAAATAAACACAGTATGTAGATGCTGTAATATTTTTTTAAGTCAGCTTGAGTTTAATTTGCAAATACAGTCAACACAAATTTACCCTTATTTTGTCTTGGGATTTCTAAAATATGTGGGATGCCAAATGCTAATTCAGGTTATGGTAGTAATTCAAAATCTCAAGTATGAAGCTCAAAAAGATAAGCACTCACATGAAATTGCTTATGTTAGTCTTTAAATTAAATTGCTCATTAGGTTGTCTCCTGTGTCCTACATTCAAAGGTCATGTAAAGATTTCATTATGATTAAGAAAAAAGCGAGGGGAAATACTCTCCAAAAAGAAACCCAACTGCCTATCTTTTCTAGTGTGTTGTACCATAAAATTGCATCTGGTTTATTTACACAGTAGAAGCCTGTGCTTTCCAAGACAATAAAACAGAAAAATAAACCATGAGAACAGGAAAAGCCAACCCTTTATCGCACCTGAACTTTTTCATCTGGAAACTGAAAGCAAGGCAATGTTATCCAAATCTTCTAAACAGGAACAATCATCACGGAGATTTACTTGACTGCAACAAGAACTGGTGGTTTATCCTCCATGTTTGGTGTTTTGCGCTTGGGTTTATTGGTTTGGTTTGGGGATTTTTTTGGAAGTATTTTTTGAAAAACTATGCTAGTTATTTGCCAGCTTTTCCACTGTGTCCCTGTTAGTCATCAGATTTTCATGCAATGGGGATTTTGTATCTGTTTTTGAGATAAGTTGATCCTCAAATAACATGAAGCACACCCAGAAGGTGCTGTTCTGTTTGCAGATGTGGGAGGTGGCTTTCAGGGATGTCTGGTCCATAGTCCTTAGTACAGCACTTGTGTCAGTGGCCAGAGGCTTTTTGAACTGGTTGGCAATGACCTCTCAGATCTACATGGTTCCTGACAGGTCTATTCTGTTGCTGCTTTGTACCCACTTTAAAATTTCATATTGTATTTTTCCCTGCAATTTCTTCAGCAATTACCTTTTTCTCTTTCTTTTCCTTCAGCAAGAAACTAAGCAGCCTTACTCCCAGAGAGCTGGAGAATGGCAGTGGGGGAGGAAAGCTTCCATCTCCTCTTTCCTGAATGCCATGTTCAACCTTGCAGCTACTAAGCATAATTTCATAGAGTGATACAGACTAGAAAGGACAACCAAGGGTTATCTGGTCCAAAAGCCAACTCTAAGCAGGGCTGAGATCATATTGCTCAGGGTCTTGTCTTTGAGTTTTGAGTCGAGTTTTGAATAACTCTGGTCATGGAGACCAGTGGTGGATACAGTGTGAACCTCTTCCTTATCTTCTCACTGTTGGCAGCAGGGTGCTTAAATGTTCAGACAAAAAAGAGAAGACACAGCAAATGTTCAGTTTTGTGTAGCACACCAGTTTTGCCAGCTCTTTTTCCAATAACAAGGTCATAATTTTGAACCATCCAAAAGGCACATGTGAGATGTCACTTCTCTGTACATGTACATGTGAGAGGAAAATTAGCTAATAATTTCAGGTTTTATCCCTCAGGATTGCTTCACAGTACATATTTTTCCACATTTCTATTGTGCCATTAATCTTTGTCCTGTGCCTTCTGCAGAGACTTCTTTTTTTCCTCCCACATAGGCTGCCAGGCTCCTGCTCTCCAAGGGGTCACAGGTTGCAGAGGGCTCCACAGAAACAGGAAACCAGGCTTCCTCAGTCAGTTTTGAAACACCAAAACCTGTTTCCTTTCTACAGAAATAAAGCCTGTCAGGGCATCCTCTGGGTAGGCTCACTATCTGAGCAGCAACCCAGGAGGAGGGAGAAACTAAGGGATTTCTTGTTTAGGAAATAAATGTGAGATAACTTTTAGCATTTACAAACTGTCAGAATGAAAGAGATAATTTTCTTGCTGCTTCTGTTGCACTTACAGAGGGGCAGCACTGGATTTAACACTCTAGGAAAACTCTGGACCACAGGACAAGGTGATGAAACCCAGACAAGTCACTCAGACTCGACTCCATCTTCAACCACAATTAGAGGGTCACCCCATTCTGAAATCCAAGCTGCCAAAGTGAGTGCCTCACAGGGACCTCCTTTTGCATCTTCAGATGAGACACTGGGAATGACAGCAATGAAGAAAACTTCCAGTCCCACAATATCTACCCCTGCAAGTCAGACAAATGGACACAGTGATGGTGACTCTGGCAGAGACAAGGTGGGAAGCTCATCTCGCAGCAAAGGGACAACCCTACAAAGCACTGCTAGAGAGATCCCTCTCCGTCAAGGGGTCACTACAAGCCTGGATACAGCTACAGGGAACAGGTCTGTCAAGCAGTCCTCTCGCAGCACTGGGATCACCAGGAGCCAGCAGGATGCCAACTCCAAAGCATCCGGCTTTGAAACTACCAGGGGAAAGTAAGCTATGCATTTTTTCTTCTCTCCTATGTGCTTATTTTCCTGTTCCCAGCGACATAATTGGCAAAAGTCCTAGCAATTTCAGTAAAATTATTTTTTGACCTTAAAAAGGACAATCTAAAACAAGCAAGGGACCAAACTGGCAGCATTTACTCAGGCAAAACCACTGTAACATTTCTAACAGAGTAAATGCTGCTATGTTTTATTCCTCAGGGCAGCTCTCTCAAAATCAACAGGGAAGTCATTATCATATATGGGTAGGAAAGGACTACAATAGATGGCCCCCTGTTTTATGCACAGTGAACTGTTGTTGATTTTTTTTTATTCTTTCTTTTCTGGTGGGTAAAAGAAATTGCAAATGCACTATTTCATTTGGAATCTATTAAAAATACTGTGTTTGTAAACTTCTCCACTAAATTGAAAATACAAGCAATTAAGTGTACAAAATGCATCAATGTCTGACAATTTGAAGCATCCTATTCTGTGATAAAAACTTATGAAAAGCAGTGTTGTAGGTGAATGTGCATTCAGAGCTCTGTAACTTAATACACAATAGCTGTGCATAATAGAGTATATCAAGCTGTACTGTCTAGTTTTATAGCTCTGGAACACTCAATTATTTCCTTTGTTCCCCAGTGTCTTCAGTTCTCAATGGGGATATTAACACCGACTTTGCAGATATTGCAAGTTTCCCTTAATTGCTGATATATAATCAGATACTGGCAGAAAATGAAAGACACAAAGGATTGGTTGTTTTCCGTAGTACTTATGGAGAGTGGGCCTTCAGAATTTCTTCTTTTGATAGTACTTTCCCAAATGTTAGCATCCAAATTCATGCAAAAGAGAATAAATCATCACTCCTACAATTATCTTGCTGTCTGTGGCTAGGAGCTAACGTCCCTCCAACTGAAAGAAAAGATTCCCATTGACCTGAGCGTGTTTTGAATGATGCATAAGGGAAATAATGCTCAAGGACCCAAAGGAGTCCTTTGCCTCTGCTTGGAAGAGAGAGCCCAGTAAAGGAACTGTGTTTCCCAGACAGCTTTCCTAGCATACTCCTTAAGTTCTGAAAGTCATCTGCTACACCACCTTACCACAGTGTTTGGCAGAGTGAGTTCACTTGAGTTAAATGGGGTCTCTTCTTACATAATAGCTACATCTCGATTGAAATAAATCCTAATATGTGCTAACCTTGGTCATCAGCTTTCACAGCTTTCTTCAAGAACAGTATTCCAGTTAAATTAATCTTCAGCAAAACTCTGTGAATCAGCAGGTATTCTTTCTACCTTTTACGTGAGATATAAATATAAGTAGCAAAAAATTAGTCTCTGGTGAGGATGGTCACGTATTTTATTTATCATAATGACATGTGGCTGCGACTGCAGAGAGGCAAAAGAAGCAAATTTTGTGTTTGCCAGCACCTAATTTCAAGAGTGGTCAAGGAGCAGCCTGCTGTGCAACATGCGTATTGTAGTTCTCTGAGCCAGTTAGCAGTAAAGCCAGGACTACACATCAGATTTACAGCAATGTGTAGCAGCATGAAACCCAGCATAAAACAGAATGCTGAATCCCCACTCTCTTGCTTGAGCTGCTGAACTACACAGCCTCTCCCTCTCTAGAAAATTTTTCCAGTTCTAGGCATGGCTCAGTCCTTTTCACAGTAAGATTCTTGTGCTACAAGGTTTGTCTTCCCACTGTATATGAGCGTTTTTGCAATCAACTGTGGTGTTTTGAACTTTCTTTCCACTTTTTTGCCATGATTTGGCCTGTGACTTAAGTCACTTCACTGTTCTATCTTCCTTTCCTTATGGATTAGACCTGGATGAATAATAAGCTTGCTTGTGACTCATTTTTCTTTTCAGCAAAGACACAAGAAAATGCCTATCTAGGGTGCTCACTGTTACCAATCACTGCTGTGAAACATCTGAAAAGCTACTACTGAGAAAATATGTATAAGAACACAAATTTTTTTATTTTAGTGTAGGTGCCATCGACTACACACTAAATAATTTCTAGCATATATTTTCTTTTGTTTTAAAAAATATTCATCACAAGTAAAGTGAAAAAGATACTGGAAGACTTCCAATAAAGACATACAGCTTTCTTCAGGGTTTTACTCATTTGAAGCCTGAGCACAGCATGACCCAGTAGCAGATTCCACAGTTTTAAAGTGTGCTGTCTTTGAGGAGACCTGGAAGAGCAATTTGCTTTTTGAATTTACTTTGAATTAAAGCACCTCTTTGGTTGTAGTCTGTATTCCAACCTGAATTTTTGAGTGACCCCTAGGAACTGCATGGCTCTGTAATCCTTTATGGCAACCCATTGTGCTAACATATGTGCAGAGATGCTGATGTTAGGAGGCTCCATATAGAAGGAACAATAGAGAGAGATCCATGGGAGACAAGAGGAAGGAAAAGAAACAGGAATAATCATTTATTTTTAAACATATTTATAATTTTTAAAATACCAATGGGTACACTTTGTTGGAGAGTCTGCAAGGCTGTCAGATTACCCACAAGGTACAATATGTGCCCATTGTACAAACTAAATTACCCAAATATCCCTTTCTGAAGGAGGTCATGTGCCTTAATAGCTTAATTACAAAGAAAATTCCCTTGCTCTCTCTACCCTAGGTTAAGTGAGCATAATATATGAACCCATATCATATCACATACATTCTAGAACTAGGTTAGGCTTTGAACCTCTATCACATCCTGATGTGGTATTACCAGGGCTAAATATTGGGCATATCCTTTTGTCTAAAAACACTAATCTCTTCCTTATTCGTCACTGGCACAAAAATGCAATTAAATCCTGTTCCTTCACATTGGAACAATCTTTTAATTAACCTTACAATAGGTATAGGAGAACACAATTTGTTGCTGTCTGCTCTCACACCAAGTCAGAAGGGTGTTTTCTGTGGTGAGGTATCCCCCCTTCTGGCAGGGTCTGCACCCAAACTTTCATAAGGGTAAGAAAACTTCATAGGAGCACATTTGGAATGGCCTAAGCTGAAGGAAAATTCACTTCTTCACTCCTAGTAATGAACTTGACCTTAGCTCTGAAATGTAAAACTTAATGTCTATACAAATACGATTTTTTTTCCCTGTTTTTTGGTTTTTTGCCTTTCTTCAAAGTCTCATGAAATCCATGTCAATGAATAAAGAAATAATGGAAACCTAGAGTGAGATAATTTTTCCAAAATTCAGTGACAGTAAATCTATCAATTTGGTGTCAAAGAAAAAAATCTATGATCTTTACAATTGAGTTCATTTGAGATATGTGTTTTTCAGCCTGTGGAGAGCGACAATTGCAGTATTTCACTGTGTATAGCACCTTAAACAACAGTGGTGCAATGGAGTAAGTCTCAGGTGGAGTCCTGAGACCAGCACACTCATCTTTTCATTCTGAACCTGATTTTATTAGTTATTGTCCAAGGCAGCTCCTGAATACATGAGACCTTCATTCAGGATGTGAATTAACCACAGTATGCCCACATTGCTGGGGGCTCTACATCACTCTTTGTCTTACTATGTGTATATTACACCTTTTCCAGTTACCTTGAAGCCACTGAGGGTCTTTATAGGCTTCCTCTACCACTGGGTAGTGGTGAGGTGACAGTATTTTATTACTAAGCACAGAGGGCTTTAATAGAGTCAGCACCAGGGACAGATTTGCTTAGCTGTCACATGTGATAGGAGTGCAGAAATATTTCATTCTCACAACCACACGTCTGCATTTCTCCCTGGAAATTGCTTTTGCCTGTATCAGCTTGGTAGAAATCTAGTGTAGTGACAAATTAGAATGAATGTTCAAGATCAGCAGACAGTTCAGATACATGAGAACAGAAACCTGATTTAACTGCCTAGTTAATGCAAGACTCACAGTCTCTTTTCATCATGTCACTTTTTAATGGAGCAGAGAGAACAATTCTTGAATTGATTTCCTAAGATTTTGCATCACTGTGCATTTACCAAAAATGCAGTCACACATGGCTTAAGTTTCTGCCTCACTAGGTATATTCACTATGACCTGCAAGGAGGAAGCTCTTACACAGGCCTGAGGTTGCCTTGGTGGCTCTGTCAGGGTGTGTTTGACCATCTTAGTCCCTGGAATGTTTTATTCCAGCCATGCAGAAGATCTTTGCAATAAGCCACTCTCTTCCAGCAGCACCATGAATGTATTTCTGATGCTCGGCTGTAAACCCACAATCCAATTTCCCACACATGCTGTTCTCAGTGTTACTCCCACAGCAGACCCAGAGCAATGATGGCTGGTAGAGTCATGACAGACTGTTTTCAGCAGGACAGGAAACACAGCCCCAGAAAAAAAAATTCCTTCTTCACCAAGATTGTTTTGAGACACTCACAAAGTGCTTAGCCTCCTCAGAGTCTCACTTTTTAGTATTTCTGTGATCAGGTAAAGCACCATTCTACAGATGATTTCTGATTTTTCTTCAGGATGGTAAGGAAGATTTCTGTTTGTCTCATTACACTAACTATTGCATTAATGCTCATGCTTATCTTGCTCTTGTTCTTTGTTTCATCTGCCATGAGAAGAGCAAGGATTAAGAAGAGACTGTTTTCCATCCCTACAATGTCCTTCCACCCCTCTGAATAGATTAGGATTACTGTACCAAACTGGACACACTGTCAGGATTTACCTCCAAGCCACCTCAAATACTCAACTCTTTGTGGCATTTCATTTAAGGTACACCAGAAACATCTGCTCAGGTACGCATAGAAAACAGGAATTCTTACAAATCTGAATAGAATTAACATTTTAGAGAGCTGACACTAATCCTAGAATAGACCTGGCAAGGAGAGGACAGCAGCAAGGTGTCCCCATATGTTTTCCAAAGGCCTTATCTGTGTTGCCAGTTAGAGAATGCAAGTGTTTCAAATGTCAATTTTCCTGCCAAATTGGATGCAGAATATCTATTCTGTATCACATTCCTGGTAAGCAACACCATTGGTCATGAGGGAAAGCCTGTGGAAAAAAATCACCTTGAATTTCATGGACTTTGGCTCAGATCCTTTCTGTCCAAGAGCCTGTAAGATCAGACAGGGGCAGCATAAAGATATATATCTGTATGATTAAATGGCAAATCAGATACAAAGAAACTGGCAAGGCTTTTAATCATTTAATAAAGGGAAAAAAGAAAAGAGAAACTGCCCACAACATCACTATAAACAAGGACAAATTTACCCCTGAAACTGCAGGACAAATTCACCTCTGAAACTGTAATGGATCTTATTTTTTTAATTTTCATTTTGTCACTTACAAAGACTTTTTTTGTAGTCAGTATTTCTCAAAGTGGAGAAGCTATCACTGACATACTGCAATCTCCTCTTCTGTAGATCACAAAAGCACTAAAAAAGCAATGAAAACCAATACCACTGAAAGTTACCTGAAAAGCACTGACAGTAAACCACACCAGAACTACCTTAATGAATTTTGTACTCTGGGTCAATTAGAAGATGGAAAATAAATTTATATTCCAGAAGTAAAAAGGCAGAATTCAGACCTTTTTAAAGAGCAGTTTGTCTGCATTTTCAGATGTGTTTTACCAGATAATTCTCAAAGATTTGAAATTAATGGATATCTTCTCCAAAGTCTAAATTCTATCTGGAAAAGTTTGATTGTGTTAAAGGGCTCTGAACATGGAGTGCAAAATCATCTATCAAAGTGATCTGATGTGCAACAAGAGAGCATTTTAAATGCTAAAACAGGTTGATGAAGTGCTAGGTAAGTGGAAATGGTGAATTAATTTTTGCAGCATGAGGGAGGACAAACAGTAAATAAACATTCAGATGAAACAAAGAGGCTGTTCTCAGTCCAAGGCTTCAGCACTGTAATACAAAAAAAGGAAATGAATGATGAGAGCAGAATTTGTGTTTTGTAATAGACAGGACAAAATGTCAGGACACTGAGTCCTGAAAAAAAACATTAAACAAATCTTTGACACCTAATGCTCCAGTCAGTGTCAACAAATCAGCTGTTTCTCAGGGATAAAAACATATCCTACAATATATTTTATTATCACATACTATTTTATATTACATGGCGCATGCATTTTTTAGTTTCTTCCGTTCCAGCCAGCTTGTAAAACACATTTTCCAATTTGATTTGTTTATGGTCAGTCCCTAGTGAGTACTGAATTTTTACTGCAGCTGAGATTCGTACATTTCAGAGCAAAGGAAGCTGGGCACTGAACCTACAGAATTAACTGGTTTTGGTTCATCATTTCTCTTTGAAATAGAGCTTATATTTTTGAAAGACGACCAATGTTCACTTAAAGATATAGAATTTACCATATCAGTGAGAAGTCTCTGTAGTCACCTAGTGGAATTCAAAGGAAATTGCAAAAACCAGTCTCCCAAGAATAGCAAAAAAGAACCTTGTGAGGGTGCTTGCTATCCTTATAATCTGAGTGTTTACACTGTGTCTATCAACATTATCTCTCCTCATCCAAACTTGGCAGGTTGTTTAAAGCAAATTGAAAAGCCAGCTTCTCCTGCCTCTAGATGCTTGTAGCATCTTTCTACATCCCCTTTGCTCAGATGTAAAGGATCATATAAAATTAAAACTGTTGTAGAATCAGGATGAGTATTTCATTAACTATTCAGTGAAATACAAATAAGCTGCATACAACATGAATGAGGCACAACCAACAAGCTGGGCATGGACTTTGACAACAGCTCCAGCTCCGGATCCTTTCGTATTCCGTCAGCAACACAGTAATCTCATTTTCATGATCCAGTGGTGTTCAGCTAGGTTGATTCAATAGCATTTCTATTAAAAGCCGGGTAATCTAATTTACTCCCAGACAAAAATAAGTCATTTTCAGATATGATATGAAGGGGGCATAACTGATTCTATCCCCGTTGTGGTCCGACTAGCACTGATGTTCCTGTGGGGTGGCTTTAGGACCACTTACAAGGATCTGTGCTCACAAGCAGGCGGAAGCAATCAGGCACCGGCGTTGTCGGCAGTTTATGTGATGTTTGCTTTTCTCTCGGCAATGCACCCAAGGAGTATTTTACAGCGGAAACGTGCTGCGGAAGGGGACTTCGAGGACCCTAAAAAAAAAAAATCATAATTTGTGGTGTTGGTGTAAATTGTACTCGGCTGTTGAGCAGCATCGGGTTCCCCAGCGCCGGCAGCTCCGCGGGCTGCGGCCGCCACCTGCCCGCCGTGCCCGGCACTGCCGGCGAGCCTCGGGAAAAGCCGGGCCTGAGCCCAGCTGATCGCGGGTTAGGAGGGGGTTTAACAGCGCAAACACGGGTTTAAGGGCTCTCGAGTGTCCGCCGAATCAGCAGGGATCCCAAAAGCTAAAGACAGGCTTGAAGGCGGCGTCTGGGAGCTGATGCGTCCCTGCCCGCTGCGGGCGCTTTGTTCCAGCCGCCTGGGCAGGCTCCGGGGCCAATTTTCTGCTCGGGACTTGGAATTGGGAATGGCCCTGAAGCCCAGAGGGCTTGGGCTGCCAAGCAGACGTGCTCACAGGTTCCAGCAGAAGCAAATGCTGCTCTTCCTACCGTGCCCTGCTTCTCGGTGTAGGTGCTTCCTCACCCCTGAGGGTGGGATGTCACATTTGGGTACAGCCAAGCCACACGGAGTGCAGAGCTGGGCTAGCAGTATTTGGATTTAAGCTGGAAATACCGCAGCAAATACCACATCAAGGAGGCTGCTTCAAAGGCCTGAGGACTCTCCCACACATTGCTACCAGTGCATGTTCCTAGCCAAGACATGCAAGAGGAGGATGAAATCTGTCACTTGGGCTTTGTGCCAGCTGGGGACTTGTACCGCTCTTTCCAGGCTCGATTTCTGTTGTATGTTGTGAGGATTTTGTTTTGTTTTTAAATACAGCTTTCCTGATTTAAATCAGGCTCAATGCAAAAGAGGCGCTAGGCTCCTCCAGCTCTCAACAAAATCTGCATGTTAGAAGCCTGTGTTGATGATCTGGAATAAATTATGCCAGGGAGGGTAAAGAGGATTTTCAGGTTTAAAGTCCTGTTATGCAAATCCACTGTCTTCTGTTCTGCCTTTGCATTAACACAGCCTGTCATAGTTCTTCCGCCACGCTTCATCTTCTATTTCCAAATCTACATTTTTTCAGACAATTTGATTTCAAAATGATATTTACATTCTTAACATCTCTTAATGAGCTTATTTCATTGGTAGCGTAAACCTAATTATGAGTCACACCAGGGGCTCTTTTGCTGTGAATATTTCCTCCAATTTAGCCTGATCAAAGATTGCTGGGCCATGAGAGAACCACAGCTTCAGACATTGCACTCATGTACATTAAGAATGAGTTAAATATTTTAAATGGAAACAATCTACTCAGGTTAGTTATATTTTTGGTAGAGACCAGAGGCTGAGTTCAGACTGTCTTTAAAAAACAAGAATAGCCCTTAACATTTGGGGTGTATTGTAACACCTTTTCCTTTGGAAGGAATTTCCAAATGGGCAAGTTCCAATAGCTGTTCCTCAAACCTAGATGCTAATAATAATAATAATAATAATAATAATAACAACAATGTGAATTTCCTTTAGGTTTGGAGGGGGTAGGGTTGTTTGCTTTTTTTAACTGAACTCTATATTCCAGTGTTTTCATGTCTTTTACAATTTTTTTATGCCTGTTTTCATTCTTTTATCTTTTCATTGACCACATTTGCTCAGGTGTACAATAGCTCTCTGTTACTAGAATGTATACCCCAAACATGTGCACTGCAGAACGTTGTCAATGATAATATTGCTGTATGTCCTCTGCTGTATCCCTTTCTCTGGTGAGCTGTCAGAGCTGCATGCAAGGGTAAAGTGCAGGCTAGGGAGCCACAGGCTCAAATCCTAACCTCATCCCTGCCTCACTATAGCTCAGATTTTAAAATCTGACCCCTATATCTGGCCTTTTTATTTGTAGAGGTGAGATGCTTAGCACCCAGCTGCCCAAGGCGTTAGCTCCTCACTTCCCAGAGAGCTAATGTGCATCAGGAAAGGAGATGTGGTACTGCATAACAGCTAGAGATGGCATTATTGCTTCAGAGGTTTTCTGAGCAGACTAGATATGCCATCAGTTAATTACTGAGAATTATTTGGGAATTTAGATGTTTACATTCTCTATACTTAGTTTAAATCATAAGCAAATCCCCATGCTTAGTCAGAGCTCCTCCTGAATAGATCAGTGTCAGCCTGGCCCAGAATCACTTCCTGCATCTGTTAAGGAATATTTAGTATCCCATTCATATGCTGAGAGATTTTTTTTTTTTCATCTCTGTGCTGCACCTCAGAGGAAAAAAAATACAGTTTTTAATCTTGGGTATGAATTTGCAGAACCCTCAGCACAGCTGTGAAAAGGGAAGAGATTTAATGCCTGCAGTGAGCAGGATAGCAAATCCTGATGGTCCTAAGCAACCTCACCTGTAGCCTCATTATTCACCTGCAAAACTTGAAAGACTAAAATTTCCTCGTTTTTGCCAATTTTATGTGTCTCAAACTTGCATAAAGTTGCTCCTGACTTCCCCAGAGTGAAGTGAGCAGAGTCCCTAATCTTTATGCTTGTTTGTGAGAGCTGCATTTAACTTCTAGCAAATATTTATTCATGGAGTCTCTAATTAATACACACAGTTAAAAGGCGGTGAGTAAAGGAGTGAGAACATAAAGGAAGCATCAAAAAAAGCCCAGCTTTTTCATACCTAATTAAGAAGAAATACTATCTTAATGAAAACTCCCAAGGAAGTGGAGAGTGAGTGAGCAAAACCAGATCAAAGGCAGTCAATAATAGTCCATTTTATATGAGGCACATTATTCCTCAAATAAACAATGTGCCTTGTGAAAGGGAGTGCTGCAATATTGGCAGCAGAGATATTGTGAGGTTCAGTCTGTTAGTTTTAGCATCTTTCTAGCTTATCCTGCTTTTTTCTCAGGAATCATTTCCCAAGTACAGTACATTGCTGAGCTTAATGTGCATGCCCTGGTAGGATCTCAGTAGACAAAAGCAATCACTGAAGGATAGATGCTGATACTATTTTGTGTTTTGTGCTGTTGCTCATGTTTGAAGCAGTGTAAATCTGTACTAATGCCACTTAAGTAAATGGAACTAATCTAGTCTTAATTGTATTTTGATTTCCACTGTAAGGAGCCCATAGCACATTACTGATTTCCGGGGTAAATATATATTCCCTTACTGAATCATGAAACGTGGACAGAACTACCACAACTGGAAGAAAATGTTAGCAGCAAAAGACAACAAAGAAAGATGAACTTTAAGTTCTTATATGCAAATATTGTTTGGAAGTCCTTGCAGCTCCACCAGTCCTACAACTGAAACAATGTTCAGTCACTAACTTGCAAAGTCAAAAATTAAATATGTTTCATATGATCCTGAGAAAGGCTGTACTAAGTTAAGGATCAAAAAAAAAAAAAATCAGTACTAGGCCAAAAAGACATTTCTTTTACCAGCAGAAATGCAATACTTTCTTCAGGATGCCTTCCAGTCTGCAGCTGGGAGACTTCCTGAGACAGAGGTATAGTTACAACTTAATTATTTAAAAAAACAAAACACTGATAATACTCTAATGGCATATTTGTTCATTAAATTTTTTTACTGCTTTTTAAAATCCCTTTTGGCTTCCAAACTTGGCACGGTCTATGGCTATGGAAATGTTGCCCTGACCCTTTATTTTTGTTTTCTTCCATCTTAAACCTATTTGATGCCCATTTATCATAACAAGACTAACTAAATAATGAATGTCATTATATCCTATCCCTCCTTCTCTTCTATTTGTCTTTTTTTCCACCTCTCTTCAGGGTGTAGGACCAAACCTGAATTCTCTATTCAAACTAGCTATAAACTCATATACAGCAACAAGGAGTTGATGTACTGAAACAGTGGTAATTCCTGTTTATTCTTTATTCATTCCCTAATGATTTCAAGTACTTGATTACCTGGCTTAGTTAAGGCAAAACAATTAATTGCCTCATTCAGAGAGCTAGTAGCAATGACTCCAAGATTTTTTTTTCCGTGATGAAAGCTACTATATGTAGTGATACTATCTCTATCAGCCTGTTTTTGTGACTGATTCTGCATTACAAGGCCCTTTTCTGACACCAGCTTAGCTGGAAAATCAGTATCGTGAGATTTCTGCAATTCTTCAAGTTCAGCTTTGTTTATTACACAAAATGATTTTGTATAATTCTGTATAACCGTACCACCCCCCTATTTACTTACTTCTCCCCTAGTTAATGAATATAGTGCCTATTACAGATTAATGTGGGATTGTGTTGATAAACTGCTTCTTGAGAAAGTGAGTTAGTCTTTTATCTCTCTGATTTAGTGCCTTATTTATTTATAACAGGATCTGTCTTACTATGTGATAGATTGCTTCCCCCCCAATATCTTTTGGTGAGTGACCTTGCCAAAAGCCTCTGAAAATCACACATTTATCTACCTGCTTATGATTCAAGGAATACCTATATATCTCTGTGGCATAATTTCCCTATACAAATCTGTCCTGAGCCATTATTCAGATTATAATTTTGACTTAATTTTATTCTCTACTGCAGCCAAGTTCTAAAATCTGATTTAACAGCTTGCATTTGCTTACAACCTCCTTAGAAACCTTTTTTTAAAAAAAGCACACCTGCTCTTGCAGTCACCAGCTCTGGCCCCCTGTGCTACAGAGATCCAGAGTTTGACCATTTTGTACGTGACTGCCTTCTCTGGATGGGCATCCAGAGGCACAGGGAAGTGTGGAGTCATGGCATGTGTTTGCTGTGTGTGGCTTTGACCTCTCAGTGCACTGAAAAACAAAGTCTGGTTGTACTCACAGTATTGCTGGGGAAAGTGAAAACACTAGAAATGGCTGTCCATGAAGTGAAAGCTGCGGATGATTAAAACCTTACTAAGCAATCCTTTGAACTCTGGATAAACAGTTTCTGTAGTCTGAAATGTAGGTGTATTTTAAGACCCATCATTACTGCAGTCTAGGAGAGCTTCTTTCTACTTTGAGCTCCACAGATGTTTACAAATTAAAATTTAGATTTGCAATATGAATGTATGTAGAGAAGAAGAAATGATTATCTGTTTTCTTTGCTGAAGCACGAAGGCTAAGTAATTGCCCAAGACAACACTGGCAGTTTGAGTGAAGCAAACTTAATTTTTGTAACTTACTCCTCTCTGGAAATTATGGGTTTAACTTTCACAATTAAGTATCATATGTCATCACATGGTGGAAAATGTTATTTGTACTTTTAGTCATATTTACTTTCTCTATCTTACAGGAACTGGTGTGCTTATGTCCATACCAGACTCGTACCTACAGTTGTGGTGGACAACCTGGAAACCTTCTCATCAGGCAGAGCAAAGCCTTGCACTTGGCAACTTGCATCCTGTGCTCAGAGGTATGGAGAACTGGGAAGAAAGAGGACCTGCAAGAACTTTTAATTGCCACCAAATGCTCAATTAATGTGAATATAACTTTAAAAATTAAAAGGGAAACAAGAGGGAGCAGTTTAGCATGTCTCCAGCTCTCATCTTCACGTGACCCTACAGCATGTATAAAAGCTCATGGCCTGTTCCTGTAGCAAGTGTAAGTGCCCATGACTGGGCATGCCCTCACTCTGGCTCCCTCCAGCCAGTTCAGAGTCTTTGAGTCAAAGAGAGGTGCACAAGTGCAAAGCTTTAAAGCACATGCAGGGAAGAAAATCCTTTCTGTGCTGTTTTCCAAGGCTGTGCTCTGTTGGAGCAAAAGGCTTCCCCTGAGAGGCATAAATCTTTTTGTTATTATCTCTCTGCTGAGTGCTTATTTCTGGCACAGCTTTGGTCAGGCAGTGAACCTAGACAAGTAATTGGCCCGGATGGAGCTTGTAAATAATACCTCTATTAAACATATTCATATTGTCCTTTGTGGTTTGGGTGCCTCATTGTAGTCTCCAAATGTTAGATTTCAGTCGTAAGTGAAATTGGATTTTAATGCATGAATTTGGAAAATGGCAAACTGAAACAGCACCAACCAAATGGGGATCGTAATGTATTTTTCCCTTTACAAATTTCAAAAGCCTCTTAGAAGTTAGTTTGACTGTTCTGAGAATTGTCCTCTAGATGGTATGGCATAACACACTTAAAGCTTTGAGCTGAAAATGGGAATAGAGCTTCCTTAGCATTTGGTGACTCTGAAATTCAGTCGACTGCATGGCAAAATTGTGGAGTGGACCTAGTGGTTGAAATGTTTCCAATTTTGTTATTTTGTTTTAGTTTTTTCCTAATTCAATCACTTTAGATCCTGGTGCTGCTCCTATAAATAAGGCTGTATTATATAAATTTCTGAGACTCATTTACATGGATTTTTTAAAATGTGGATTGAAATTGCTATTCCTGATTAACTCCTTTCATGGACACTTCATTTTTTATGAGTGGTTTTACGAATGAATTATGCTAATGCAGAATACGGTGGTTTTATCATAAGACCATCCATACAGCAAAATAACTGGGAACCCTCTTGTATTCAGATCACCTTAATCTTTATTGAGTTCTTGCTGCTGAAAAAGCCATTTCTTAGAACCAAAGCTGGTTAGGGACATAGGCAAAGCTCCTGCCAGCTGCTATGAGAATTTTAATATATACGACATTACATCCCTTGTGAGGGGGTGACAAGATTAATTGGAGTGTAAAATATGGTGGCATTTTTTAATGCAGTGGTGCTGCATATTTTTTGGTCTGACAGTCTTTAAATTTGTCTCTTTTTCTGGAATGATTTATACAGGGATTGTGTGTACAAAACAATTCAGTAATATTTTTATAATCATATTTGCTGAGATTTTAGGTGTCCTTCATGTTAGCATTAACAACTAGCAGTACTGTGTGATATTATTTTTATTTGAACTTTGTATTTAACACCTTAAAAGAGCAAGGAGACTTGCTGTAGTTTATTCTGTATGCCCTACTGCAGCATGTTCATTCTAAACTGACTTCTCTGTGAAGTTAAGAAAGCTAGGAGAAGTGATCAGTTGGAACACAGAAATAAAATTGTTGCTGCCTCTGCAGTTGCATACTGTAACAGTAATTACTGAGGCCTCACAATTACATAGTCATACCCTCCTTTCC
Source organism: Drymodes brunneopygia (assembly GCA_013400955.1). Classification (NCBI taxonomy): domain Eukaryota; kingdom Metazoa; phylum Chordata; class Aves; order Passeriformes; family Petroicidae; genus Drymodes; species Drymodes brunneopygia. The sequence goes on from VZTZ01012818.1 coordinate 79,086, forward strand.
CTGAAGTCCAGAGTGGAGTTTTTCACGCTTTATTGGATTAATGTTTGTATAATCTTGTTTAAAATAATCAGAAGGGATGGTTTCCAGTGTGCACTAAATGTGTGCTGATGTGGCATAAATTTATTATGAATGCATTTTTCCACTATTTTTTAAGAAAAGCAGTATATGACAATTGTATTTTTGGCTCACTTTGCTCAGTTTAGTAGTTATTAATTGTAACATCTTCCATAAAAGATTAGAGTATATGAATCCTGAGTAAGATATTCTGGGAAGAAATCTAAATAGACATCAGGTTTCTTTAAAATTCATGCAGATAATCTGAAGGTTGCAGTATTAAAGCTGTGATTGCTAATGAAACACCAAACCCTGGTTAGAACTCACTTTGAATTTCAAGTAGTAATGAAAGGGTAGATATGACAATTGAGATAATGTAATGTAGTGATGCAGGTATCTTACAGCTCCTCTTTGGTTACCTAAAATAGGTTTAAATTGTTCTCATTTCACAGGTCCCAGGCAACAACACATCAGGCTTACAGAATCAAACATAAAATAGTGACATCACTGGAGTGGAAGTGCTGTCCTGGGTACAGTGGGCAAAACTGCCAAGCCAAAGGTGAGTTGAGCTGTAGGGTCTGAAACTATTCCCTTCAGCAAAAGAAAACAATGCAAGTTTTTGCATTTGATCTGTGAGCAAATGGCTCTGTCAAAAACCAATACCATCCTTTCTGCTAATTTAAAACCAGGAAAAATGCACAGTAAACTAAAATGCTTTGGGATGTTGACTCTTCCCTGCATGGGAATTTCCAGAGCAGCTAATGTCCTTTCCCCTCTTCCACCCTAAATAAAGCTCATAAAATCCCCAGCCTTATTGCATTTTGCTAAAATAAGGAGTTTGCATTCACTGTGTCTCTACTTTTGACCTTTTAGTTATTGAGTATTGCAGTGCTGGGAATATTAAATCCAGGTCCTGTATTGAATACTTGTAATATTCCTCTACAGCACCATTACTCTTTTGCCTTTTGGTATCAGGCTCTAAGAATATATTTTGTTTATGATAAAATAATGTTTCAACTTCTTTTACTTCTCTGAATTTTGCAGGTGTTCATTTGTTCATTTCAATAGTAACTGAATTTTTCTAGGTATTACATATGATCCGTGTATAACTGTGCACTTTTTGACAGAATAGCCTTTTACCTCTGCCCTGGTGATCAAACCTGGCATCATATTGTAGTTTTACATCTGTAATAGCTATTTCTTTGCTGCTGGCCTTAAGCAAGCAGTCCTTGAAAAATATATGCATCAGCATACAGGTTTTAAATGAATGAATATTGCAAGAAAGGCTATTAGATGTGATAGGGAATTCAATCAGCAGTGGTAAAGTAAAGGGCTGTGATTAAAAATTAATGTAGAGGAATGAAGAGAAATTACTATTGTTCACATCCAGGAGGGAAATTTCAGTGCTGAAGAGCCAGAACCTTGGCAGGCACAGAATTCTCCTCTGCGCAGCAGAGTGTAGAGTCAGATATTAACACAGGACATGGTGTGTTAGCAAGGCTGTCCAGTGAGCATGGATCAAATGTTTTAAAGGTTTCCTTTCAGGAAAAAAAAAAAGCAAACATTAACAAAATTAGATTTTAAAAAAATGTAAAGGGTAGCTTTGAAGGGGGAGGTCACAGTTGACAAAACTGAAATGGCATCAAAATAACAGGGAAACATTGACCAGGAAGAAAAGCTGTATAACTCAATTTGTAGTGGCATCTGTGTAAAAAATAAGAATAAAGGAAAGTGCTGTGAAATGTTACAGAAGCGGGTGTTACATCTTCTGGGTTCTATTTTCAAACCTCTTCTGGCTTGCTGAATAACTTGGGGAAGCCACTTATAATCTGCATAGCCAAGTTTACCCATCTAGAAAATTGAGATGACACTTATCTCACAGGGGCACTGGGATATTTAATTAATTAATGCTTGTAGAAGTGCTTAAAGAGATCGGGATGAAAGGTGTTATGTCAGAGAAGCTTTTCTTCCCTGCTTCTGGAATCCTGCCTCCCGTGAGGAGCAGACCACCAGCACCAGCCCTGCCTGTATTATTCAATTCCCATGAAGGCTAATGAACTCGAACAGTTGGGAGCCCAATAGCCTTGTCTTCCTGTGCTCCACAGCAGCAGGGGAGAGACGCTGGAAGTGCTGAGTGGGGCTCCCCCGAGTCACTGAGCCTCCTGCTTGGCCTCTCTGTTGTTCAACAGCAGAGCTGTTACTGAGGGGATTCTGTGCCAGGGGAACCGGGGTCTTCTGACAATCCTTTAGATCCTGGAAAAGGCGCTGTTAGTGTGATGTGGGCCGCTCGTAGCAAATGCTAATTTAAAATGCCTTCTGGTTTAACTTCTCTCTCAGACAGAGTGAAGTCACGTGTAGGTCTTTCAGCCTGATAGTCTAGGCAGGAGGAAACGCTTACCACCACCTGATAGTCATTATCAGACATCTGAAATGCTTATTTGGCAGCCCCGTTGTAACTGTGTGGTTACAGACGCTTCTCAAGGTAGTGCAGCAGCGAGAGAGAGGGAAGTGGTGAGTTCAGATCACTGTTTGTAACCCTACCTCTCTTGTGGCAACACGGGTCCAAATTGGCTAAGGTATGGGTCCTGTTCCAGCACAGACAATGCCATTTTATAAGAATTTACAAGAATGAAAAAATGTAGATATAATTTTTTATAAGTTTAATGAGACAACTCAGTGTGGACAATTCAACAATTAAAGCATAATCATTTTGACCTGGGCATATCAAATGCTTAACTGGGAGCAAGACCACTAAAACAAGAGGACACTTAAATTCTGAGTTGCAGACTTCATGGCATGTCACTTTTACTAAACGCAGCTTTATTTTAACTTTGTGTGTGTAGTAATGAAATCCCAGCTCCCTCGTGCACATATGGCCTCAGAATTACATGGTTTAGAGGCAGCAGCCGCTGTGAGCGCGGAATTCCCTGGCACGGCAGTGGTGTCATTCCTCCAGCAGATGGCCGTGCAATGTCCCATCCTCTGCGTGCGGCGGGCGGCAGGCACAAAAAGGTGACAATTCGCCTTGAAACACAGGGAACCGGCAGTAAACTACCTAACCCCCCCCTCTGGGAAACCCCCTCAGCCACTCCTGCTTCATCAAAGATATATGGAGCGAAAAAGACCCAGTCTCAATTTTTTTAATATTCCCTGAAACGATTTTGAGCGCTGTGTTTAAAAATACATGGGGCGATAAATTATACATCTAGACCAATATATTGGATGATAGACACCTACTGTTACATTTCTCTGTGCATTACCTGGTTTTTCTGATACAACTGGAAGAACTTAATACTCAGGATGTCGGATTGCTACTTTTTTTTTTGTTTGAGCTGCTTTGTTATTGCAAGTGACACTTCTAAGGTGGGTCTAGCTGTCTAATTTGAATTTAATTTGTTTTATTTTAGTTTAAACTGAGCATGGCATATCTAATTTTTAGAAGGTCTCAAATGTGAGTCACTTGATGGCTATTTCTACCCTAAAGTGTATGTGTATTAGATTTTCGCTCTGGTGCTCCCATCAAACCTGCTGTTATCCAGCATCTACGATGGGAAATCTCAGCTGTGGGAATAAGTGGCACACAGATGTGATCACCACATGATGTCTTGGAGTGATTCCTTTGGAAAAAGCCTGAGCCACAAGCCACACTGGCAGAATGATGTAGGAGAAGCTATATTGCCAGTGACTCTTCTGAATTTGTTTCACAAATGAAAAGCCTGAATTTCTAATGGTACTTGCAAAGTACCTTTCCTGTGCTGCAGTACAATTCAATATGTGACTGTCTGTGGGTGAGGTTGGTGTGTGTGTGCACACTGCTGGCTCCAGTCCTGGCTGCTGTCAGAGGCAGTGCAGTGCACTTTGGGCTTGCTCCATGGCTGCTTTGCTCTGACAGAGGTGCTGTGTCCTGGGCCTTACAGCCCAGCCATTATGTTGCCTGAACAGTTTTAAAACATTAGTAAAACAAGCACAGAGTGATAAATATATATCCTTGCAACTTCAAAAGTGAATTAAACTGCAAGGGTTTGGCTATTCCAGATTGTGGAGCTATGAGTGGGGCAATTGATTTATTAGGGAGGAGGAAGGATAAGGTGTATAATATGAAAAAAAAAGTGGTGTCTGTAGCATCAGTGAATACATTTAGAGCAACAGAAAGACCAGTAAATGAAAGAATAAAAGAACATTGATCAGCTGGTCTTTATCACAGGCAAGTAACTGACTCCCTTGTCTTAGATTGTATCATCACAACACCACCTGATAAATCCTGTGTAAGGAGTTGGGCTGACTGCAAGAATTTAGCTTCTGTCAATAACCATGCCACAGAAAGATAACAGAAGCTGCTGAAATTATAACTATTTGAGGATTTTGTGTTTCTTATCAGGCCATTTCAATAGATTCTGTCAAACTATTGGTCCATATGATAATTTCCTCTGAGGTCCTATCCTAATTTTTACAACATCCTTAATTTACAACAGGAAACACCTTATATCATTCTAATTGCAGTCAATTTATCTCCAAATGAACTATGAGAAACATGGAGTTTCTTGATTTAGCATTTTAATTTGTTTCCCTGGAAACTTGCATTTTGGCTAAACTGGATTTTAATATTTGAACTGTCAAATAATGTCACTGTACCCAAGTTATTCTGCTTGTACTGTACTAAAGACTGGAAATCACATTAGTGCCACATAAGTGGCATTCCTTAGATATGCTCCTCCTGGAACATTGACCTCAAAATGTTTCACGAACTGAGCAAATATATAAAAATTGGTAGGAATTTACACTAGCAAATTTATTACCTAATTTGTACATATTTTGGTTTTTTTTATAAAAATAATGAAATGAAAACAACAACATTAAGCCTGATGGCTAGAGAATCTATCTCAGGAATATGGAAATCTCAGTTCACATTCCAGCTATCTGATCAGTTCATTATTTTTTGTGAGTGAAGGCACTTAACTTTCTGGACCTCAGTTTCCCCAGCTGTGATATTGGATTAATAATAATGTTAGTCCAGCTATTTGCAAATTGCTTTTGGGCTGAAATGTAAAATAAGCACAGATAATCCTGTCTGCTGTCACCAGTGAAAATATTTACAAAATTGCTACCTTTGTGAAGTTTTCTATATGTATACCAGTCATAAATCTCAGATGATATTTGTTGGAACTTAGAATTTGATTATGTTTTGAAATTGTTTTATTTTTTATGTGCTGCAGAAGTGTAATGTCACCATTGCCTTTAGTAGTAAGATTTCTGTGATTGAAGATCTGTGTAATCTGTCAAAAAAAAACCCAAAGAAAGAAAAAAACACAAACAAAAACAACAACAGAAAAAACCAGCCCAAAAATCAGTTTTGACAAACCTGGTTAATGTTGTAGTCATTAGAAAAACCTAATTAATTTTACAACTGACACTCCCTGTATTGTCTTTGAACTGCTGTTTTACATTGTTCTAAAATATTCCTCTAGAGTTTTAAGCCCTGGGCATTTAGAAATTCCATTCACTATAAAGCAAATTTTGACATTTTAATATTAACACCAGCCCCCGTCAGTCTCAAGAAGTCTTTTATAAAGCCAGTCAACATCTTCAGCAAGAACCAGATAAGAGTCACTGCAGATGGTTAGGCTTTGCTAAAGATGGTACAGAATAGAGAGAGAAAAATTTGTGGAATCATCCCAATTGTCATGTTCTGTGGTTCACTCACATCCTTTCCTTTCCTTTCCTTTTTCTCCCTTCTCTAGCTCAAGAACAGCAATCAGTTCTACACAGCAACCAGGCTGAAAGCAGCAGAACTGTCAGTGAGAGGACACCAGGAGCTCTGCAGGACCCCAGTGGGCCAGGTCAGTTGTTATGATTGCTCTCACCTCTACCCAGTCACTGAGATTACTGCAAAAACATCTTGAGGAAAATCTCTGTCTCCTGAAGGGACCTGAATGCACTGTCAGTTTCTAGCAGTCGTGGTTCAGTGGCATGCTCTTCTGGTAAAGATGGGCAGAAGATACTGAATTTAAATGTACCAGCAGCTTAGAAATTACAGAGGGTTTTCTGCCTAAATTAAATCCAGAGCAGTATTCAGTATAGAAATATTTAAACTATTATGTTATTGAATACAATAAATTAATTAACAGGAGAAAAAAAAGAAAATTTAACCAAAAAACAATGGAAAAAAACCCAGCCGAAATACAGGGGTAGTATAGACCAGCATTGCACAAAGAAGAAAATGTAATGAAGTTATTGACTATCTGAATACATGATTATTGATATATATTTTCATACAAAAATTGGTTCTTTATTCAAAATCAGTACAAAGATCTTTCAAGCCTTAACAAGGGCAGCTCAGGCATGTTTTAAGCTACTATGTCTAGGATGATCAAATAACTGAGAAACATAGCGACAGTTTACAGATTTATTCCACAGATGCCTGAGAGTATTTCTTATTGCCTTATATATTTTCTCTTTATTGTGTTTACTTTTATAATATGGATATTATGTCTTTGGAATATAATGTCAGTGCTGCCTCGCAGCAGTATGTACAGAAAAATTAGAATTGTAAGAGCTGGTCAGTAAGAAAACTATTTATTCAAATAGTGATCTATATCAAGAACTTATGTTAGATGACTGCTGGGTGAAAAACTTCTCCACATCTTGGTTGCTAGTTGCTGGCAGCCTTGGTTTTGGAGAAATCCTGCCAAGTTTGCAGTTTTAGGAGGTGGAACCCCACTGTTGGCCACTTGCAGTTGGACACGAATGGTGGCCATTTTCCATGGGAAAAAAAACCTCATTCCCCTGGGATCTGGGGATCAGCTCAGAGGTGGCATTTGGGGCTCCAAGGGCAGCCAGAGTCCTGGTTGCTGGCGGCTTTGGTCTCGGAGAAATCCCGCAAGTTTCGCGATTTTTGAAGCAGCATGTGTCTTTGTCCACGCATGCCTGGTCTCAGTTGGTTGCCCTTATTCCACTTGAAAAATGTACTTCTCATGGTGAGGAGCCAAAAAATGGCCATGGTGTGAAGGACAGTTTAAAGGAGGCATGTTCCTTGAACTTTCTTACTACCTTCTTTTCCTTTTATATCTATTGATGCTTCTTTTACATTTGTCTACCCTGGCTTTTTGTATAACCATAATCTGTTCCATGCTGTGGTGTTGTTGTCACTCACCTATTGGCCTATACCCTGAAACATTTTGATGAAGCAAATAAATGAGGCAGGTTATATTCTCAGCTCTGTGGTTTGCAGTTTTCAATATCTTCTTGTGGGCTGTAATAGATGTTGAGAGAACAGGATGCCATAATGAAGGTTGCTGCAAAGTTTTATGGAGATTTTACACATGTATGTGCTTATCTGCATGTATTTGATTTATTTTAGATCTTAATAGACAGAAAGAAAAAGAGAGGGAATGATTGAATCTGGCACAGAGATACAGAGTGGTATTTTCCAAAGGGAGTTAGGCTGCTGCCCCTTGGTGATGCTGTGTGAGCAACCCAGTCTCCCAGGGCTGGAGGGAGGAGGATGTTTAGTAAAGCAAACGTTTTTAGTAAACTTTTAGTCTCATAGTAAACTTTTAGTGAACTTTTTATGAAAAAGTGAGCTTGATCAATAGAGCACTGAGACATGCCACTTCTCTTAGTAGGAATTATGCTCTGAGAAATAAATCTGAAATTAGAATCTCCAACGTCCATGTTAATTGTTTTTCAGTTATTTTTAAATCAAATTGGGTCAGTCTAGAAAGAGAGACATCTGTTCTGGCTGCCAACTCTGCAAACATGACCTGGGGCCAGGACTGAGTGCCCTGGTCTGTTACTCCATCAGCACCTGATATGGCTCTACAAGCCAGATTCTGGTTCCAGCTCCCACTATGCAGCCATGCCACTTTCAGGCATAAAACCTCACTTTCAGGCTCATCTGACTTCTATCCTTCCCTCAATGGGAACTGATAGAAACCAAGCTGAAAAAAACATTCCACCCTGCGGGTTATTTATCAGTTTGGGTGATTGTGCATGAGCCACTAATGAATCCAAATCCCTTTCTCATAGTAACAATTCAACCAGAAGCAGGAGTGTCCAGACCTGTTTGTCTCTCACAAAGCTGTATTTTGAAGACAAAGGTCTATCAATGGCCTGTCTTTGCAGTTCCAGTCAGAATAATTGCCACAGTCTAAACCAGGTGGTTGAGTTAGAAACAATTTAGTGTCTGTGCAAGTACAAACCTTGGTAGAGAACACAGCTGGAAATCCTAACATCCTAACCTAAAAGAGCCTTATTCTCTAGGCTCTTACTATCATGGCCTTTACAACCAACATGTCCCTGCAGGAGAGCATTCTCATGGGTGTTGTCCTGCTTCATCTGCACTGATGGGGTACACTGAGCTAAATTTTTGGGTTTTCCTAAATGCCACCAGGTTAGATAAAACACATGTATTTTTTTTACATACCAGAATTTTAAAGAATAAAGTCATAAGGAGAATATGCCCTTTTGCATATAACTTGCTTGGGGTTTTTGCAGCCTTTAGACCCCTGTTCTTAGATATGATTTCTGATTAGTCCTGTTTGCTGCCACAGGTATAGACACTGATGCTGTAATGAAAAGTGACAAAGGATCAATAGTAATGCTGTAAACTTATACTAATAAATATTTGTAGGCAATGCTAAAGAATCTCTTCCATAGCAGTTTGTTAAGATATAGTATAGCCCAGATCATTTGGGATAATATATCATATGTCTAACACAGACCATTTAGGCTGAATTGTTGGAGCAGATTTTCTAGCTTTGCTTACAGGAATTCAAACATCTAATTTTATCAGCATCTTCTGAAAATCCCAGATTAAGTTTGATACCTGTCACCTGTCAAATTCAGATGGCTGGCTGAAGTCATGTGGAATTCCAATTTTCAACATCAAGGCATTCTTCACCGTTACCTGTCTTAAAAGCATCCATCTAGGCCTTTTTATTCCTAGAGAGACTACAAGTGTCAGGAACAATTTGGGCAGGTTTTAAAATAAACTTGACTTTGTAGGTTGAGATTTTATTTTTAATGCCAGACAAATCATTTTTCCAAAGTAATTTATCTATTAGCTTTTTTTCTGCCTTGCTGCTGTGTTGAACAAGTCTTTATTTTGACCCAAACAATGGAAAGATGATGTATTCCTTCAGACACAAGCCTTGCAAATTCATGGAGTTGTGTTATAAATGGTAAGTAAAAATGAATGCTTCCGTGATTGTGTTAAAGGAGATTGACTGAATGACAGTTAACTGAATACCCTGTAGGGTGCTAGGTGGAGGAAGAATGGCATTATGTTGATTAAAATATGCTAACCATTCAGAATACTCTGGTAGAATCATAAATACTTTATAATGGATACATATGCTTCAGTAATTAGTAACTGCTGCGCTGCTGAATCTCACTAACACATGATACATGACAAAAATCAAGATGATTCACACAAAACTAAAAATTCAGAAACTTTTCACCCCACTTTCAGCTAACGTCTCTCAGTCAATTATACCTTCTTTTTTTTTTTATTCACTCCACAATGTTTAACAATACTTGGGTTTTTTTCTTCTCATTTTGTTCCCTGACCAAGCACTTTTTCAAAAAATGAATGAGAAGATTAGCAGTCAGGAGATGAAACTGTCTTTTCTACAGAAGAAGGTTGACAGCATTGCTGCTGCCATGACTGATGTGAGCAAGATGCTTTCTTCTCTGGAAGGCAAAATCAATGAAGATAAGGGCAGAGACTTCCAGTCTTTTCTAAAAGGTAAGAAAAATAAATTAATGTAATCACTCACCCTGTTAGAGGTGCCAGGAAAAAAAAAAGCTAAAAACCTTCAGAGATTGTCCTATTCTATTACTCAACACTTGTAGGGAGCACTCATTTTTTAAATTTGATTTCATAAGAGAGGAATTTGTTTATTTCAGCATTTGCTATGGTGTCTTCCATAGTGATAAAAAATTCATATTCTTGGGTGCTTCACCATCTACGTGGTAACTTAAGCCACTATCAAGGCATTTTCATTTACTTAGAGCATCTGTGAATATTCTTATCTCTGTTTTTTGTTTATCTGGCAGCTGCTAAAGGATAAAGTATTTGCTTTGCTACCAAGTCTAACTAATATTCTTTAATACATAATTCACACTTGCAGGGCAAACTGTAAGGAATTCTGTGGTGGTTGTATTTATAATACAGCAAACATTCTGCTGAATAATTTGTCCCTGATCATATTAGGCTATCTTTGATAAACATCTGTACTCATGTTCAGTATATGAGAAAGACACAGCTAGAGATCAGGAGCCTGGGTAGATCCTCACCTGCAGAATTATTCATCCATTCTTTTTGAATCCTGCAGCCAGACCAGTGTGTTACCCAGGTAAAAAGGTTGCTTTACAAGGAGATTCAGACTGAAACTTTCATTTCATCAATGTGCAATATTCTCCTCATTTTTCAGGAAATTTCCCCAAACCACATTTTACACTTTAGAATCCACAAGACTTTCCTACTGTTTAAACATAGAACAGAGGTTGTGGAGTTCCTTACATCTAGATAAAACTGAATGAAACAATAAGTGGTTTTGTATCTCCCTCAGATTTACCAAGTTTCCCATTTCTTGTGTTTTCAGTCCTCTGTATCCTGAGCTGCTCCTGCCACATGCTAGATGGCTCTCTTGTATGAAAGTTTATTCCATCTCTTGATCAGTGACCTCCTTTCACCTCTCCACATATTGCTAGATGGCATTCTTGACCTTTGGGTGCACATTTAATTTGTCTTTGAATATTTTCCATTTCCCTTCTGCTTTCTCCTCATTCTTTTTTTTTTTTTTNTTCCACTCATTCTAGCTGTCATTTTCATGCTAGTCTAAGAGGTGTTTTTCTGCATCCTGTGTTTCTGCTTCTGAATTCCCTATATGTATTTCAGGGTCTAAGTCTGAATTAAAATATGCTGTTCAAAATCTCCCCTTCTTTGAAAATGCACTTCAAACCTTCATTGTTTTTACCTGCAATGTTTTGTATTATACCTGCTCAGAAAAAACCTCCAGCTGATGTCCCTTTTTTGATTTATCTTCTCAATCTATCTCCTAATGAAGTAGCTCCAATGAAAAATATGCTATCAACTACATTCCTTGGCTCTAATTATGAGCATTCCAGCACAGGTTTTTCTTGACTTGTATGCAGGTAAACAGCAGAAATGAGGAAAGGAGGGGAGAAAGAAAAGGTTGGTGTGTCTGTTGGCTGGTATGTGTAATGACAAATGGCAACTGCAGTTTCTGTCCTGGAAATATCAGTCAGTTGTACTCAAATGCATAAACAGCATCCTAAAGTAGCAGGACCTGAAAGGACCTTCCATGCTGTCCTGTAACACTGGACACTCTACCTTGCTAAAAATTACTCTTAGAAGCTAACCTGAAGCAAACCACACCTTTCTCAGTGCCACTGCCACCCTGAAGCAACATGCTTTTGTAGCACAGTTAAGTCTGTAGTTGCTTCATGATATCTGGGCATTTTCCTTTTTTCACCTACTTTCCTATTTTCTTCCTGTGGTGCCAGGTCCTTTGCTCACCGTCCATACATCACCTTTTTTCTTATAACAGAAATTCTAATATTCTGTCCAGTTTTGAATCAGGGTTTGTATGGAGCAAGATCTGGTTCTGTGACCAAACAATTCAATACTGTTTGAAAAGTCTTTAACTCTTGGTTTCATCTATGATTTTGGTGACACAAACATGTCATCTGTTGATAGAGGGCAGCAGTCACTGGAGTAACTGATATGCTCCTCTATTTTGTTAATGAAACCTGTTGAGCATTTTAAAAATTGCTTTCAGTACTCAGGAAGCTGTTCCCATTTTTTACTTAGGGAAAATAATTTTGTGATTTTTTAATTTAAGGAACTCTGCTTACTTTTTGCTATTCTTTTCTTTCGCCTTTAACTCCATATGTAATACACACCTTTCCTCTTCATTATTAAAATGTGCACTCCTTTCAAAATGAACTCAATAATGGAGTGTTAATCACTTCCAAGTCAGAAATGTCATTTACAGCTGCATATATAACCTCAATTCAATCCCCTGTGTACATACATTCATTTTTCACATTATTCTTCAAATAATTGAAACTGCAAAGAGAGTATATGTTGACACAGAGTAATTACACCCTTTGGTTTTCAGCCAGGAAGCCAAAATTAAAATTTATAATCTCATAAAAAGTGCAAGAGATCTTTAATGTTCACAGCTAGTTCGGACCTTTCCATTTCAAAATGAGCAACAGAGAAATTGAGTTACATCCATGAGTGCACACATGTATTTGCAGCTCAAGCTTAACAATACATCCAGTTGTCATCTACAGCAAAAGTTTGGGTCAGGTCTTTGTGTGGACAAGTGTGCTCCCACAGCCCCTGCTGAATTTTGCTTCTGAGCTACCTAGTTGTCCTAGCCAGCAATCAGGGCAGAGAGAAACCCAAAGCTGTCTGGTTTATCAGGCTCCACACTCCCCTGTAATGGGAACACCTGAAAACCAGAGCTGGGCTCTGTACTGCACTCACTATCCAACGACATAGAGCAGGAATTGCAGAGAATGAGGCTGGCACTCTTCTTGGCTGTCACACAAAGAAAAGGTTGGCATAGACCCTCTGGCCTCTCACAAATGAATGGTCTGTTACCAAGATTTGTTGCTGGAGGTGAAGGAATTTAATTGATTCCTCACAGAAGGTTTAGAGTAATCTTGGTTCTTTCCACAGCCATTACATTTTTCTTCACAGCTCATTGTGTCTCTTAGAGCACAGAACGCTTTTCAGCACCATGAAGCAACCTGACCAAATCATCACTTGGAATGGTTTTTCTACATGTTGGCTTTTAAACTTGGTTCATATCTTGGTTTATCCTCTCAGCTGCCAGGTCACCTTTATTCTAAGCTATTTCAGTGTGCACATACAAGTGCATATTCATGTACAGGCATCTGTCCAGTCGTTGACTAGCTCTTTAGGTAGTTAAAAGGAAGATAATAAAGGTAATCTCAGTATTATCACTGGTGTTAATTATACTTCATGTAAAATTGCTGTGACATTTGGGACCTCAGTATACGATAATGGAGTTCAATTCTTAGGAAGCTTCATGCTAGATTTCTGATGTGGCTCTTTCCTGGGCTAGCAAACTTGCTTCTGATTTCCTGATATTTTACTACACTTGCTGAGAATTAAGTTTTCAGAACATGCCTCAGTGTTTTAGAGATGAAGAAATAAATTCCAGGCTGTGGAACTAATTGAGAAGAAAATGGAAGAAGGGAACAGAGAATTTCTGCCTTTATCAATACAGTTTTAATCAGAGAACCTGTGGTCATTGAGGCTTTGTAGATGTTGAAGAGTTTAATCATTATATCACAGTCTGGCTGCAAGTGTTCACAGGGTTTATGAAAATTATGCAAAGAATGCTTCAGTGTTTTAGTTGGACAGAAGGGCTACCTTTGGAGAATAAATTAATAAAAATCCTCCTTATCTCACACCAGACCAGAATACTGCTCTAATTGGTTGAAATATGTTATGCAGAACTCTTTTATGCCTGTCTTGACCTCTCTAAGGCTATATGGGAAAGATTTTTATGTTATTCACTGGGGCAAAATCCCCACACATTCACTTCTGCCCAGTGCCTTTCAGGATCAGAATTCCTAGGAGCTATTTAAGGAGCTGTAGTATGCAAGACTTAAAAGTTCCTACCTTTAAAATGCCTGCATTTTGCAGCAGTTGTAGTGTTACTAACTTCAGCTATTCAATAAGGCTATTCTTTTTATTTTGCTTCTTTCTCACAATAGTGTGTTGCATCATCACCTAGAATATACAATGCAGTAGGAAGGTAATAATCTCTGCTTTCATTTCTTGACCATAATGTTGCAAGGCAGATGGTTTTTTGCCTTACTTTCCTAGTGGAGGAAGGACACATCATTTTTTATGAACAAGCCACAAAAGCACACAGATCTCCTCCTTTCAGTGCTCCGAAACAACTTAGGTAGGAGGTCAAAGTTGATACCACATGTAGAGTTTGACCTTTCAAAATGATAGCAAAAGTCCCACCGATTTCAGTAGAAACAGGGATGATTTCTCAAACACTATAGCTGTATATAAACTGTAACCATCCTTGGCATTCTTCAGCTATACATTTTACTCTATATATGGGTAAATTGGGGCAGGGATGTGTGTGTTTCACCTCTGTGCAGCACTGTGTTTGCTCACACTGTGGGAAAAAAACTGACATAGTTGGTTTGATTGTTTCTGTATTTCTTTTTTTCCCCAAAGGTCTCAAATCCAAAAGTATTAATAACTTAATCAAAGATATAGTCGGAGAACACTTTCAAGTATTTCAAGGTGAAATGCAGGAGAGCATGGCTCAAATTTTCAAGACTATGTCTAGTTTGTCAGGTGACCTTGAAAATACAAAAGAATTAGTCAAGCATCTGAATGAAACTCAAAATAAGTTTGCTCAGGAGAAAGACAGTGGGCCAACAGAACTTGACATTCTGGAGCTGAAGAGTCATATGGTGCAGATGAGAGAGGAAATGGCCTTCACTTGTGACAAGCCTGTGAAAGCTTTACAAGAAAAACAGAAGTCCTTGGAAGTTAACTTGGAGCATCAACAGGCAAGAAGTGTAATTTATTATGAATCTTTAAATAGGACCCTTACTGAAATGAGAGATGCTCATGAACAACTGTTATCAGCTGAACAATCTTCAGGACAAAGCATCCCCTCATCAGATAAAGTCATGGAGTACAATGTTACAGAGTACATGCTCACACTGCATGAGAAAGTGAAGAGACAAGGCATGATGGTGCTGGAGATCTATGATGACCTAAGAGTCCAAGACAGCAAGATCAGCAATCTCAGTGTTGCTCTGGAAGTCCAGAGGGACTCTGTTCTGGGCGTCTGTGATGACATGTTGTCAGAGAGCAGGACAGATTTTCAAGCACAGCTGGCAGCAGTCCAGGAGAGTGTGCTTGCTCTAAACAAGAGTCTCTCTGATGTGTTCCTTCCATTGGGCAATAAGATGGACAAAATGAATGAGCAAATTAATGACTTGTGCTATGATATGGAGATCCTGCAACCCTTGATTGAACAAGGAGTACCTTTTAGTCTAACTTCAGAGTATGAGCAACAAATCCAAGCTAAAGAATTCAAAGAGAAACTTGAAAACTTCACTGTTGTCATTAACAAAATGAGTTCTGCAATAAAGGAACTTTCTGAAACTCAGGAAGGACTTAAAAATGAATCTCAGGCTTATCAGGAACTGTTTGAGAGTCGTGTTAATGAATGCTCCATGGAAATAGAAGATGGATTAAACAAGACCATGATGGTAATAAACAGTGCTATTGATTCTATTCAAGATAGTTACGTACTGAAAGACATGCTACATGCTCTAAGAAATGAGACTGAAGTCTGCTGTGGCAGAGCTGAGGAACTGGACGGTCTCCTGGCTTTCATTCCCCACTTCCAGCAGTTGAATGAATCCCTCCAGTCACTGCTCTATAACAAGAAATACGAAATTACTTCACAAGTAGCACCATCTCTTTCTGATCCTCCAAACAAGGAGTCTGACAAAGGTATCCTCCACAATTTCAGTAGAGTTTTCTATATTTTAAATGATACATCATCAGAAGTGGAGAAGCAGCGACAAGATATCAGCCTCCTGGAAGAAAAACTGTTTGACTCTGTGGAGAGTTCAAAGGACCATGAGGTTCGCCTTCTGAATGTGGAGTCAAAAATTTCCAAGTTTTTGGCAAACAACTGTGTCTCAATAAAGAAAACCAAAGCTGCCTCAGCAGAGAAAGAACAGGTAGTCTCACTCCAGCTCCAGGCACTGAGTTCCAGGATCAAGGCCCTGGAAGCCAAGTCGATCCGTTTCTCTAACATCATTCCACTCATGAACAAGACTGCCCACGAGGCCTGGGGGCTGTGCCAGGATGCCAACAACAGTATCCAGAAAGTGAATGCAAGCATACCTGTGCTGATTAAATTGGCTCAGCCAGACATCCCCCTGCTGCAGAGAGGACTCAAGGAGCTCATCGAATCTGTGCTTGAAGTGAAAGCAGGAACTTTTTTGACAAATCTAACCCAGCATGTTAACATATCGATGGTGAATGCAATGAGCAATATCACCAAACTGCAGAAGCAGCTGAAACCAGTTATAAAGAAGCCGGCCCCAGCAAAAAAAGTGGCAGCAAATGCCACCATGAGCCTGGCAAGCCGAAGCCAGAGGAACACAGATAATGCAATAGATCCAGGTAATGCATTTCACTCTGCTAAAAATCAATGTATGTTTAATCAAGACTTATGTAACCATTGTGATGAACTGAACTGAGTGGCAGAACTTGACTGAGAGTAGATAAAAAGTCTAAAGACCGCTGTAAAGAGGATTTCAGAGGAACCTGAGATTAGTCTCTTGCTCACAATAGATTTTAGTTTGCTTATGAGGAGATTTTGCACTAGGGCATCTAGAAGCTCGATTTAATTTTCCTTAATAGATTCCCATCTGATCTGTATATATAAGATATATATACATGTACACACACTCAGCTGAGAACCTGACCTTTGAAAAGTAACTGACGCTTTAGACAAAATCTAAAGAACAAGAATTTTGTGCCTGCATCTCAATTAGCAATTTCAGTAGAAAAAAAAGTATGCGAGCTGGGAGAGAAATGTGGAGTTCCATCAATACTTTGCAGTGTCAGCAGGGATGAAAGGTATCAAAAACTTGAAGCAAGTGAATACAAATGACAGTAATGAGGCTTTTGCTGGCTCCTTCAGGACTTCATTGAGAAGTGCAGTTAGTTACAAGTGTGTTCTTGAAAAAGCAGGAATCTAGCCAATAAAGTAAATTTGGCACCAGTCCACCTGGAGAGCTGATCAGCTAAGCAGGAGCTGCCATTCTTAAAAAGGAATTTTTGAGTGTGATCTGCTTCTGAACTTAAATTCAAATGCCATCATGTGAAATGAATTCATATGAATGAATTCACAGAAGCACAAACTCTTGAGTTGTGACTTCTGCAATCATACTTGAGTGAAAATTAATAGCACAAGATAATGTTTTATGGAAATAAAATTTCTGGCACAGTATAGAAGGTGAAGAGTGGATGAGTGACTAGAAATACTGAGATGACTCTAATTCACATTAAAATTAGATTTCTTAATGACAGAGACATGTCCAGATACTGTTGAAGATCCAGACCTAAATATTTTCTGTAAAATGCTCTTAAACTTATGAACATTTCTAAACCAATACTTGGTCCCTATTGCAAGCAGATGGAGAGATAGTAAGAGCTATTACTCTTGTTCGTATGCTGAGGCCATGGGCAAACTCCTTTTCCCTCTCCATGCTATTTTCCTTTCTTTCCAATTTGCTCCTTCATCTTTTCCTGTCCTAGGGACCGCATTTCTCAATGGTCAATGGAAAGGATCCTTTTTAAAGCCATGATCTCATGAGTAGCTTGGTTTCTGCTGAAAGTCATCTCCACTGAAAAATTTCGGTCCCTTTATTTTCACTTGCAGAGGGGACACAGCTATTAGAGCAGGCAGTTGCACTTAAAAATGCCCCAAAGTTTGCCAAATGCTTACTACAAAATAATTTTAATACTTTGCTTCTAAAAATGGCAATTCTTCCTGAGTCGTTTGTGGTTTATGCCCCTGCCAAAGCACAAGATGGAAATTCAAAATCTTTGTTCAAAATTGAAATTAAGAAAAAATGAGAGATGTCTTTGATCCTTCCCACACCATGTACTTTGTTGGAAAATGTCACTATGCCTTCCTGTGCTACCTGCCTGGAGCACAGGAAGGTGCCACCTGCTCTGGTTTTCACTCCATATTGATGAATTAATGTCTTTCCCATTAATTATTTACCTCATACTCAATTTTAACAACTTGCTTGATAGCATATGCTATCAAGCAAGATATACGCTCACTTACAGAAAGTGCAGCTCTTTGCAGATGTTGAGAAGCCTTTTTATACAAGGTTTCTACATAGCAGTGTTTATGCTGACTTTTCCATTGGAAATGCGATTTTGTGCTTAACAAATTTCATGCCCAGCAAAGCATATGTTATATTTCTGTAAGTTAAAGAAGCAAGACCATTACCCTAATTAACAAATATCCATCTTCTGCCTGGGTAGGTTTTACTTCTCCATTAAAGCTTTTTCTTGCAAGTTCTAGGAGAGCAGCAGAGATTTGTGCTGCCTCTACTAAAATTTCTAGAAGAAACTCTAAGGCATAATTGACTAATTATAAAATGTATTTAATCTTAGATTGCCTTTTTCAATAAAAAAATATTCTAGAAAGAGGCGAATGACAATTTTCATTTACTCCAATATGTTCAATATTTGAACCTACTCTAACAGATTAGGGGTTTAATTGGCTTAAATATGCACAGGATTTGACCCTGAGGTAACACTTTCCTAAGTAATTAGTTGAAATCAAGAGGAAGCTATATGAGTTGGCATTGCATATGCAGGGACATAAACCTTTGCAGACTTCTCATATAATGGAATGAGCTAAAGAAAAAATTTACGTCAGATAGAGGCTGCAGTACGTGTATGAGGGATAAAAACACCAACACTTCACCTGATACTGATTTACATGGCAACCCAGGGTGGATAAAAAAGTCATTATCTTAAGACAGCTTCAACGTCTAAGAGGAGATGACAACATTAATATATATATTATTTATATACATATGTACACATGCGGTAACTCTTAATTAGTCTTGGGTTTGGATTGTGGTTGGTCCTACTTTCCAATGCACAGTTCTCCTGAAGAAATGTGTGATGCAGTGTGAGGGCAGTTTAGCACAGTTGCCATTTCCCTGTTCCTTTTAGTGCTGTTCTCTAGGAAATCCAGAGGCTGCTGTGCTTTCCAAATGTGAATGTACTCTCTTGTTGCATGTCTTGTATTCGTTGTGGGCTTTGCTTTATTCAGATTATGCCACCCCCCCGTCAACATGAATAATTGAGAGTGAAGCTGTATTAGATTTATGTATTTAAAACAGTGCATCTGTGTGAGAGGTAATTTCATTTCATTCTCACTTTCTTTGTATTCTTATTTCTGATTTTGTTTTCTGATTTCTGACTTCTAACAGAAATGCAAGCTTCCATTGTTGCTTTGACATTAAAGCCCTAATTTCAAGTGAAATTAACCTATTCAAACATTTTTCATCTTGTGTTTTAATTGCACAAATGTGATGATTAATCCAGTTCAGCTTGGTGACATACACTTCAAATTTGCATATTTACTCTTCAGGCTAATGGGCTGATGTAACTGTTGTGTTGTTTTTAATTTGGTGAGCCTAAAATCATCACTCTGGAATTATTAGATGCATCTGCTTAACAGTGAAACCGAGTTGCCAGACTCCAAGTAGCTCAGGGGGGCCCTGACACTCTGCCCCACCCAAAATTGGAGGGCGCAGCAGAGGCTCCTCTCCTCCTTGCTTTTTGCCCCCCATCAGCCTGAGAGTGCTAAGACAGAGGTGGTTGATAACTATAGGCTGGCAACCAGTTTGACCCTGTGTGAGCAGGGTGGTTTGGTAGATTCCCAGACTCTTCCAGTCTCCTAGGGCTTCCTGAGAAGCAGGTTCTGATAATTGAATACTGAGAATATGTTGATAGGCAACCTCCTGGTCAGAAGAATTTCCAAATCCAACCACTGGAGTCAATCCTTTCCACAAGGAGAGCATTAAATTGCTGAATATTTGTTTTGCTTCTAACAACACCCCCGTAGATACTGACAGAATTTCATTATTTGTTTGAGATTTGTTTGCACAGCATTGGCAGTCTATTTCCCAAAAGAGCTTCTGGCTGTTTGCTCTCCTAAAGAGTAGCAAAACTGAGCATTAACTGGCTTTTCTCACTACTACCACAACAAGTGTAATTAGCAACTGCTTTTTATTCTCTGCTAGTGATAGCTACAATTTAGGCCTTTAATTTATAGTCTCTCTCTCTTTTACTCATCTACACTACTAAGTTGTGAAAGGTTAATTAACAATAAACTATTTACTTTAGTGGGAAATAATTTCCCAATCTGAACCTTCTGGCATCTTTACCCCAAGGAGATAAATCAGACATAGTGTCTCGGGACACCCTTCAGCAAGAAAAGAGAAAATACTGGGCAGAGGAGCAGCCTCAGCCAGAAATGACAGCAGAAAGATGCTATCGTAGCATAGTTACATGGAGATTACCTCTTACATGGAGCATTTTCCTCTTGCTCTGAGAATCCTAATTTGACTCAAACCCCCACACAACTTCTGTTCTAGCAAATAGAGGAGCTTCCCAGTTGCTGTTCAGCAGTTCTTCACCTGGAGGGTTAATTTAATGTAGATAAAGATGTGCCTGAATTTGAATTAACTCCAAGGTTAAGTTCAGGCAGAATCAGCCCGTAGCAGACTTCCAAAGCACTAGTCTCAATCTCATTATCATTTCCTTTTGGTGATCTTTTTCCTGTTTCTTGGATTTACTTCTTGTTTATGATAAGCAGAGGCCAATTAGCAGAGAGACTGCTGTGTTCTTACAGGAAGCTTTTGTATTTTGAGAATATGATACAGTCAGCACAATCAGCTGTTTTCCTTCCTTTTCTGCTTTCCTTTGACACTTGGTAAATATGTGGATGCTCGGTAAATATCAGTGAAATGTTGTGGGTGCTCAGTAAATGTGAGTGAAAAATAACCTCAATGAAGGATGTAGCAAACTATTATCTGAGAAGAAAACCATTATTTCCTCATGTCCCGTTGCCTGTGCTGTGACCCCAGTCATGATAGTCCTAAATTGCTTTATTTCAGGCATTACGGAATAGACATTGCTTTCTGTGAAAAGAATGACTATTGTGTTTATAAATCCATATGCGATATCAGAGAAAATTCGAGTGTCACTGTACAATGTGCCTCAGCATTCTGCTCACTGAACTAAAATATCACACAGAAACAGTTTGCTTTAATGCAGCAGTGTGTGAAATATCTGGTTGGGAAAATGAAGATAGCACTGGAATTACTGAAATATCTATGTGAAATACAGCTCAACATTTTCCTGAAAATAACTAGATGCCTTTATGCAAAACTTTTTCAGTTCTGACCTCCCAACCTAGATTTACCATAACAGGACTCCGTGGAGTTCTCTTCCCAGAGTTCTGCTGGTAGTTCCTGGCAAAGAAAAGGTTCATTTTCTAAAATATCTGACTGCTATTTAACCAAATCAAGAGAAAGGGAACATGTACAGTTTGGGAATGCTTTGTGTTCAGAATTTTTCATAGTAATATTTAATTTTTAATGTGACCTGAATTTTCTCCCCCCAGAAAACTGCTATGACAACACATTATTCAGTCACACTCAGTAATTACTGTCTCAGAGCTCAGCAGCACTGGCCTGACAGATTTCTCTGTATTGGCCGAGTGTAATTTGGCCAGCTCATACCTAGTTGGGAACAGAGGCAAGGACATCCTCAGTGAGGGTGCTCTGCAAAGCCACCTGTTTGATATAATTTTTCTTGTTTGCAATCCAAAACTTCCACAACAATCTTGGTAGATATCCTGAAATTATGGAGTTATTTATGGACCAGTACTTGAACTGGCTTGGATAGCATTTAGGACCTTTCATCACCAGAAGCCTGACTCTCCTGCAATGTTTGTTATGTGCCTGGGTGAAAAATGTCATAGACAAGACAGTCCAACCTGTACACCAGCAGTACAAAATCTGTTCTGGTGCACCCAAGGATAAGATGGCTCAGTCCAGAAAGAGCAGCCTGATCTAACTTCCTTGTAGGATCTTTTTTTCTTACTGCATGTTCCTGATCCTCTGAGATCAGCAGAACTCAGAATTTACAGGTAATCTTGAATATCTTGGAGGATGGCTGAAAGTATGTTATGTTCAGGTAAAGACAGAGGCTGGACAGGATCTGAAGCTGGCCTTCACAGAGAACTTCAGCAGAAACGGTGAATTGACAAAGAGCCTTTCCAAAGCCCTGCACACTTAGGAAGTGTCACTGTCATGATATTGCAGCTGAGGCTGTTGTTTTGCCTCGCTCTCTCCCACAGAGCAGCTCTCAGCGTGTGCCAGCTCCCCGTGCCAGAACGGAGGGACCTGTGTCAATGACAGACTGAGCTTTGTCTGTGCCTGCCGCCACCCCTTCGGAGGAGCCAACTGCAGCCAGAAGCTGGGGAACGACAACTCCCTGAGCGTGGGCAAGTACAGAATTTAGCCGTGCAACACAGGGTCTGCCCCAGGGCCTAATTACAGAGCATTTGCTGGTCAGAGGTCTCACGTTTCACTTTAATGAGTGACAACTCAAGCAGCAGAGTCCTGTGTTTTGGTGCTGAAGCCACCAATCCCCGCGGGTGACTCGTGATCTCTTTTTCTAATATGACCAGATGATGGGATTAAATTGGTTTGGGACCTGCCATAATAGCTGAAAAGCTCCCTGCTGAAATGTGCAGAGTGGGAGGGTGTGCAATAGATATATTTGAGCACCATGTCATGGATTTTGAAGGGGGAGGTAAAATCACATCACTGGGGAATACTAGCTTAAATGCAGGCATAAATGTTCTATAAATACCAGTAGCAACCAGGATGTGTGGGATTGTGGCCTTAAGAAGTCATTCTAGTCATTTTCATCAACCAAGGATGTGGCCCTTGAAAGATTTCAAAAGAAAAAAACAGTGAAAATTATGCTTATTCGGTCTAGAAAACAAATAAATCATTTACACACGGGCCACATGGAATGTGAATTTTATGCATCTTTCAGCAGTAATTTGGCAGATTTTTACTCATGACAGCATATGAATAGTGAATGAAATCATTTGTACAGAAGCAGGGAATGATAGTGTACAGGCTCAGCTTGAAGAGAAACACATATACTTTTATCCCCTCATTTAACATCATGAGTGCTAAACCTCCTCACTGTTTGTCTAAGATTTGTGGTGTAATTCTTGGCTTCAGCTCACTCACATGAACAATGAAAGAGATCCTGGGGTGGGGAAAATGGAGAGGGTGTGGGGCAGAAAGAAAGCTCCCTTAATGATAACATAGTATAGACAAATATAAAGTTCTCTTGCTGTTTCTAATTTTTTCTCTGGTGGATGCACCTAACTCTGATTGTGAAGAGAATTACTTTTTATGCAATATGAAAATACGTGTTTATGCAGGAATACTATATTTCAGTTGCTCAAGGTCCATCATTCACAGGATGATGTGACAACAGAAAATCTCCTTTTGGTCTTCTGGCTGGTCCAAATTCCCTTTTTACAATGTAACATCAGTGAAATTGTTCTTTTTTCCTTTGCAGATTTTTCAAAAGGATCGTACAGATATGCACCCATGGTGGCTTTTTTTGCTTCTCATACATTTGGAATGACAACTCCAGGACCCATCAGATTTAACAATCTGGATGTCAACTATGGCGCCTCGTTTGCCCCAGCAACTGGGAAGTTCCATGTTCCATATCTGGGGGTTTATGTTTTTGAATATACTATTGAGTCATTTAGTCCACGTGCCTCTGGCTATCTGGTCGTTGATGGAATAGACAAACTCACTTTTCAGGCTGAAAATATCAATAGCAACAAGTACACTGACCGAGTAATTACTGGAAATGCTTTA
Source organism: Drymodes brunneopygia (assembly GCA_013400955.1). Lineage (NCBI taxonomy): Eukaryota > Metazoa > Chordata > Aves > Passeriformes > Petroicidae > Drymodes > Drymodes brunneopygia. The sequence goes on from VZTZ01012818.1 coordinate 102,723, forward strand.
TTAGAGTTAAATTATGGTCAGGAAGTCTGGCTCAGACTGGCAACAGGCTCTATCCCAGCCAAGTATCCACCAGTAACTACATTTAGTGGTTACTTGCTGTATCGTACCTAAGTCAGTCCTAAATGTGAGCTGTTGTCAAATGGAGCAACCTGCAGGTGAATTTAGCTTTGCCTTTAAATACTTTGTTTCTTTAACAGCACTAAGCTTCCCAATGTAATGGCTTTTCTAGTGCTGATCCTCCAAGATGTTCTTTGGTTGTAGCCATGTGCACAACCACAAGGAGTCCACAGGTTGGAGATGGGGGGTAAACAAAGCATCTTCCTCATGAATATGACTGGGAAGCACAAATCTAATTATGTTCTACTGTTATGTTGCATAGACACACAAGGTTGCTGAGAATCCCTTCTCAAAAGAAAGCTCATTTTGATCATTCCTTTACAGCCTGACTGCAAATCAAAAGTGATGGATAGGTTTTGATGACTCACATACTGGATTACTGCTTAGCTCATTGTATCAATTAATAATCACATATATATATTCTGTTTGGAAAAAATAGATTTCTTCTTCATTTTGCCTACCATTATTCACCACATACTTTGATATGGCAGCATTTAATTGATTCATGGGGTTTTTTTAATGTAACCAGTATGATGATAAACTAGGTTTTTTGAATCTGGCAGCAAAAAACCAAGAGGAATACATTCCGATTAGAAATAAGGTATTTTTAGCAGTTTAATTAGTTATTGGATAAACACCATAATGGATTTGGTGGATTCTCTCTGCTGCTTGAAATATTTAAAACACAACTGGATTTTCCTTGGGTGATATGTTTTAAGCAAACATTGCTATATTGGCTTCACACAGATTTTAGCATTTGACCTATAAAGCACACAAGATTAAATGGTATAACCAAAGTATTTTCTAAGTTCGAGCTCTATAAATCTATAGTTTTTTGTTTCTGCATTATATTCACTAACTACTGAGGCAAGATGAAATTAACTTCAGTCTGCATGTGATTTTTCAAGCACCAATCCAATAAAGAAATATTTCAAATTTATGCCTGACTGCCTGAAAAAATAAACCCTCGGGTTTTTATTCTTATTCTTTGCAAAGTCCCAGGCTGCTGCAGTTCCTTGATATCCTACCCTCTGGTGTGACTGGTCAGGTTTGTTTCTGGTTTTAGCCTTTGTTAATGATATTTGACCAGGATTTTCTGGGTCTTTGTGTTTGTCTCACTCCCTTTTCTTAAAAGCTGAAAAAATCTGACTATGATCTATGCCAATCAGAGTACAGAATGTTTTGGAGCTCTCTGAATAATTTTATTTTCTTGACAACACATGGGAATCTTCAGCTCTCTTCTTAGTATTATTTAATGTACCTTTCAAGATCTTAAGATGAATGTTCATGAAATTATTGGATTCCTGCCATGCTGTATGTGGATAAGAGAATCCACAGTATCTTTCCTCAGGTGCATAAATGCACATTTTGTTGTTCCAAATGGAAATGAGCATTCCCCAGCAGAAGCAGTGGTGCTGAAGAGTGTCTATGGGCATGAGTCTCTGGGTTCTGTCTACCTGAACTACAAAAACATGCATCACTGAACAGCATCCCCCCAACTTCAGGGGCCATCCTATCATGCTTTGTGATTAAGGACAGCACTAGAGATTTGATGAAAGTTTTCAATCCAAACCCATTTTTTTGAGGCCAAAAATCCTTTCTTCTTTGTAATTGATGGGTTCCTAATGTACCATGGACCCTGAAGGAGCATGCTACAGACCTTCCTTCTGCTGCATACCACATTTTTTCTGTAAACACTCAAAATCTTTGACATGACATGAGCTCAGCCTACTGTATTGTTGAATTTTATCAAATATAATGACCACAAGCCCCAGTCCCTCCTTGTATGACTTTGTCATTTTAATGTGTTTAGTCCTCTTTATTCCTATTGTGGTTATGGCTAAATGGAATGAAAATTACTCTGAAGATGAAACTCAAATGAGCCACCAGATACTGCATCTCTGTTTTAGTGTGACTTTCTTTGCCCTTGGTGCCCTTCCCTCTAAATCCTTCAAGCTGGGTCTTTGTCTTCACAGGCACTATTTTGCCCCAGCAGTCAGATAATTTCTGCAGCATTGCACTGTTTTTCTTTCCTCTTTTCTCCTTTTTTTTTTCTTCTCTCACAAAACTACAGATTCATTTGGGTAAAGTAAGAATTCTGATTAACACCACATTTGCATGAGTAACACTTAGAAAACTAATTTCCCTAATAGAAATGGTACTGAAACTAAATCAGATTTTAATATTTAAAATATGGGGGGGAAATAATATTTTAAAATTATAATAAATGTGCACTCCCCTTTTTATACTGTGTAACAATCCATTCATATCTTTCTTCAGATGTCTTCAAACTATTATAGTTGACTTTGTCTATTTTTAAAAACTAAGATGCATATTGTTCACTGTGAAGATTGGTTTGTATCAGTCACTGAAGCTTATTTATGGAGCTGGCTGGACCCACAATGCAAAGCATTGGAAAATAACTGAGGATCAATAAAATCAGTCAGCCTACCCATTATGCAGAATAGACAGCAATCAGTCTGAAATCCCAGGAGAACTTTTTAGGCATCAACCAGGACCAGTGTTTCCTGAGGCACTTTGTCACCCCTCTGCTTTCATCTTCATGCTCTCTTTTGCATTCCCTGACGACAGCAGGCAGCAAAGCTGAACGCTCATCTCTGCCCACAGCCCTTGTGAGGGACCACGAAGCCATCCCAAGCCTTTGTACTTCAGAGTGAACTGTGTTCTCTTTATTTGGGTGACTCAATAGCCATGGCAACATTTTGTCTGGCCTAGCTCTGACAAGCCCATCTGATTTACTCCAGAGTTTGTATTATCATTTCCTCACCTATACCAAGCAACTTACAGCTGAAACCAGCCCCTTACACACTTGGAATTCACACGGAGACCAGCAGCTGATTTTCCTCCCAGTCCATTTCCAGCTGCATGGCCAGCACAGCTCATGCCAGGCTCCCCTGCTAACCCAAGCCTGCCTGGGTCTGTCTCGTGGGTACTGCTGTCTGTCCCTACATCTGGGCTGTTTTTGTTCAATTATTTTTTTTCTCTGCAATAATAACGTCTACACTGGCAGCAAGCAGGAAAGAAACCATTAGTTCTGAATTCAGGCAGTGGCTGAAAGCAGTTATTAGGAGCAACACTGCAGCTAAATCCCACCAAAATCAGTGGGTACCTGGTGATTAAGTACCTTTGACAGTGGGATAATAAGTGCATTGAGGCAATTGCAAAACTGAATCTCCCTAGCAGCTCAGTTGGGCAGGTGAGCAGGAGAGTGCAAAACAACATAACACACAAACAGTTTGGACATTTCCAGAGAACAAAAGTGTACACCATGGCTTTGCACATGTGTCACTGGTGGCTGCTACTTGGCTGCAGAAACAATTGCCTAGCAGCTCCATGAATTTCATTAACCCCTTCAGGCCACCAGATGTATCACACAGAGTTAACAACATCTACATTTTTTCATTCATTTTTTATTTTATTAATCCATACTTTTACCTATGCTTAGTTGACTGCTGGAAAGCCTGAGCCCAATACTCCTATTCCCTATTCCTATTCCCATATGAGGGTGTTATCAAGAGCAGAAGTTGAAAACCTTCCTTACTTGTTGTGGAAGAAGTTTTTGTACTTACTAAGTCATACTGGTGTAATCACACTTGCAGCACTTTTATAAGCAGTACAAATATTTATCACCACTTTTTTTTTAAAATATACAGTAGCTCCATTGCAGTTTTTTCCCCTTTGCAAGGCTGCCATTCTCCCCCTTTGTATGATGGCCCCGATGGCAGGAGAGTTCTCAAGGGTGAGATAAAATAAAACACTGTGCTCAGATGGGACTCCAGTCAAGAGTGCATGGTAAGAAAGCTCTACCAGCAAGCTGCTTCCGAGCTGAAGTTGCTATAGATATGTTACAGCCAACACACTGGCTTGTAGTGAACTCCCTTGCCCTGCTTCCCCACCCTCAGAAATCTGTGGTGGCTGTGAGCTGAAAAGAGTCTTCTGCACTCACATGTTACATGTAAACAAACCAAAGTGTTTCTGAAAACACTGCTTGCCGTGGCTGCTGTTAGAAATTCTTGTCTTAGAAAAAGTAAGTTGCAAACAAAACAGACCATGGCTGTTTACAGTGAGCAAGTGCTTCCAGAAAGCTTGCTATTCAAACCTGCAGGAGTTGGGAGATGCCATAAAAATGATCTGAAGTGCCCAGAAGTCCTTTAAAAATACTGTAAGCTTTCTAAATGCTTTCTGAGCCATTGGAAACCAGTATATCTCACATCCACATGAATTTAGCGTGACGAATGGCAAAGTCAAGAAAGGTGGCAACTAAAACAAAATCCTAAAATGACAGACTTGTTTAAATAAAGAATTATCCTCAGCTCTTTCTGAAGACTCTGACTCCTCTGCAAATTGCCTTGGAAGGGAAAAAAAAAGGTTCAGCCATCCAGCCAGGCTACTTAGTGCTACTTACTGAAGGGAAAAAATACACGTGAGAAAATTGTCTACTATTATTTCTTTTCAAAGAAAGTGCCATTACCAGCTTATACAAGCAAGAGACAATTTTCAGGCTCAGCATTTAGACAAATCCTGGAAGAACAAAGTAGACCTCAAGTATAGTTTTGATCAATAATTTTTAGGGTGTAAGTTGATCACTCTGCTACCTTGACTCCAACACCTGGCATAACTACAGCTTCTTAATAGGTACACACTATCATAAAACATTTAATTCTGAAAAAAACAGGAACTATGCTTACAAAAAAAAAAGGAGAGAGATTCACTAAAAGTTAAAATGTAGCAAAGGAAACTGGAATGCCATCAGCAATGAATCACAGAATCACTTAGGTTGGAAAAGACCTCTGAGATCATTGTGTCCAGCCTTTGATCACCACCTTGTCAACCACACCATGGCACTGAGTGCTATGTCCAGACATTTCTTGAACACTTCTGGGGATGGCGACTCCACCAGCTCCCTGAGCAGTCCATTCTAATGTTCCATGAAGAAATTCCTCCTGATGTTCAACCTGAACCTCCCCTGGCACAGCTTGAGGCCATGTCCTCTTATCCTGTCACCAACTGCTGGGAAGGAGAGGCCAAATGTGTGTTAAATACAGCCCAAATTGGCCAAAAAGTACTAAAGGTCATTCCTTTATATGCAAAATTATTTGTGTGAGCTAAACAGAAATATGATGACAGTTTTGAGGAATCATAGCTTCCAGAGCAGAAGATACAGATCTAGGACCACCCTTCAACCTGTCTGTGGGTTTTCCTTCTTTGTATAGGTTTGGACTTTGACTTAACTAGTATAGATGGCCATTATGGCCCCAAAGGAAGGTCAGATGCTTAAATAATTGTGGGAGAAAGGTAAAAATCAGGAAAATACCACAGGACATGTTTTCAAGTGTTAAACAAAATGCATAAATATATTTGCCTTCCTGAATAAGTATGAAGAGAAGAATAAATTAAAAATAAGATATGAGAGTGTTTGTCAACAGTTAAAATGCCCAACTGAAGGGGATTGTTCTCCCAGCTCTCACAGCACCCATGTGCATTCACTGGGACTGAACCACAGCCCTGCCTTTTCTCTGCTTTCCCTGTCTCCTACCCTGCATTTCTTTCTGCTTCCCTGCTGTTTGTATGAATGACCAGACTGCAATGGCTTTGGAAATTGTTTATGATGCAATATCCTTCCACCACATTACTTCTGAGCCATAAAATAAAGGTGGATTTTTCTTTCCCTCTGTTATTTTCAGTTTGCTGAGTCCAATGGGCACCCCAATTACCATCATTTTAGTTTTGTTATAGTACTGCACAAAATTCCAAAAAGCTTGTTTGGAAGAAGGGATAAGAGCATTCTTTCAATCTGTTTCTACACAAACACAGTATTTCATTGTTGCTGTTTATGTGTATATCCCTTTTTTTTCAATGAAAGAACAGGAAAAAGCTGATGAGGAGAAATTACATTTCAACCAGGTGATATACACTTTAGTTAGAGAAGAAAGTGCACATGGGTGAGAAGCTGTGTAGTGTCCCATTTTAAACTCCATGCCATGCTTTTCATTTCTTACAGGTGTATGTACAATCTCCCCACTCCTTTGGAAGCCATTTTCACAGCTCTGCCTGCAGGTTGTACTATCTCAGGTCATTTTTCCAGTGACTGTGGAAATGTGTATATGTCAAAGGCCCCGTATCAGCAGTGAAAAACATCCCATCTGCTATAAAAATACTTGGAGATCCTTTCAGGTTAAGGTACACTGCTGGCCACCCAGGAATGCTGCCCAGCAGAAGGTTGTAGCCAGCAGGCAGACCTTGATCTATCTTTTGGAACAGGATTAGAAGCAGGTTCGAAGATACAAAGGTAGAAGAGAACAGTTAAAACCGGAGAACAGTTAAAAACATTGCAGAAACATAATCAAGGGTTGGTATGTGAATTTGTTCTCAATGCATAGGATAGACTTGTAAAGTTTTTTAACAATGATCAGAGGAAGATGAAAGATTCTCTTCTGTGCTGTTCAGAAAAACTTCCTGTTTACTGAAGACAGAGAATGTATGGTAGGACATACAGATCTGTAATAGGAGATTTCATTAAAGCATTTAAACACAAGGAAGGTCTTGAAGTCCACCTGAAAGCAGAAGGGAGATACAGAATGAAGAATCATGCAACTTCTGAAACTTGGCAGGGAAAGCCATTGGCAGGAGCAGCAAAACTGAGACTGAGTGGGTCTGAATAGTGTGCTGGCTTTCTTACTGGAAGAGCATGATTAAGCTGGGGGCATCTGGGGCACTTTGGGCAGTCTGAGCTCTTATTGTGCCACCTCCAAGTATTAGATCAAAACTGGGGTATAAGGTAGATATGGGTATGTAACCAGCCTAACCCCAGCTTGTGCATTAATGTGTACGGTCAGAGCTTCCCTTGGCTTATGAGCACTGATGAAAATAAACTCATTGAGTGAAGTGTCTGTCTCATGTCAAATTACCTGGATGTCAGCTGCCTGTGACTCTGAATACTCTTTTGCAATAACCTACTGCAGTAAAAGATTGAATGGTTATCTGAATGAGAACTACTCAGTCAAATTTAAGCCAAGTAATTACAAGATATTTGTTTAAGAAAATAATGAGATTACATTTTGCATTTAAAAATCCCAAGATAGACTTAAATACTACAGCAAAAGATGTCCAACATACTTTTCATTATAAATTTTTCAGTATAAGTTTTTCAGTGCAAATTGAGGGAAGCTAAAAATGCAGAGCTGGTTTTGCAGTCCTTTCGTTCTGCTAACAGCATTGAACTTGCAGAAGGGAGGAGGGCAATTCCTCCTGCATGCAGAGACCAGTGCTAGTGGCAGTATTAGTGTGGCAAGTTTTTTTAAAATCTCAGGCTTAGGTGGTTATAGCAATGAATAAATACCAAACTGCATGTGTGTCATTCCTCCTACCTGATGGAATGGAGCTACATGGAGAAACAGGTGCACAGCAGGTACTCTACTGCAAGGATGTAGAAAAGAGCAATGTTTGACAGAAGTAAATTAACACTTACAACAGGCATATAAAAAGTCGAAGTAACAGAGAAGAGGAAGTGCCTGACAGCATTAACAGGTTAAGAGCCAGGTTCCTGCTCAAGTCAAGTTTTTTTGCCAGTCTCCTGTTGTGTCTTTACCTTTTGGCTCCCAGGCTGTTCTAAGGTGTGCTTGTGAGCCTCACAGCCTGCAACCAGAGCACATTTTAAGAACAGCAAAGTCTGTTTGCCATCTCTGGAGAGTATTACCCAACCAGTGAGTCCTGGTACGGTGTCAAAGCCACCATGAGTGTTAGGGTGGGTTGCTGATCTCAGGATGAATTGAAGTCTATAACCAGTTATGAAGGTGTCCTTGTAAATTGGATAGATCTTGCTTCACAGCTACTGACTAAAATAATTATGTCTAGTGGGAAAAGAACTTTCTTGGAGTAGTCTTTCATCACCATCTGGTTTACTACTTTTCTTTACACAATTATTTTCCAAAGTGCTGGCAATGACAACCCCTTCCCAGCTAGCATCTTTAATGAGAAATTTTTGTTTGACTTTTGATCTTCTCCCAGCATGGTGGCTCTCCTCTGCAGAGCCAGAGCAGCAGCCACGTGCTTGTGTGTGATGACAACAGTGTTCTGCAAGTGCTGATGATGCTGGGCCTGTCTCTAGAACCTGACAGGATTGATCACAGCAATTCACCTCTCAAGTGGTCAATACTTCTGCAACATTTCAGTCTTTCCGTAGTGAATCCCATATGATTTCATGCTTTTAACTGGCTTTTATTTCCTGCCAGTTGACTCCAGACACACTAGAGACTCACAAGGGCTCAATTCTTAGATCCATGCTTCTCTGAGTTTCTACATTTCTTTGGAGCAGGTAGCATGTAACATATTTTCCACTGTCATTGTTATGCTGATGATTCACTGTTTTATCTATCAAGTACTTGCTTTGGGAATTTGCATTCAAATCCGATTACTTCCATAATCCAGGAGTGTTAAAGAAATTGCCTTGGGAACAGCATCTTTCTCTCCCACCTCAGTAAACCTCAGTGTTTGGTTTTAAGGAGGTGTGTTGTGTGATCTCTGATCTGCTTTGTCTCATGAACAAACACTGCTGGTTCCAATGCACCTCTTTAGGGTCTGGTCTGTGCACAAAACACTTCAGTTGCTCCCAGAAAGCTGATTCGTGTGGGCTTTAAAAATTAAACTCTCCTTTGGAGGTAGCTTCCCTTCAAGGCTGCACCTCAATAAATTTTCTTTCCCTGTTTCTCAGGCAGTTGTGTCTCTTTCTGGGACACAGGGGTTGCAATTGAAAATCCCAGGCTTCCCTGCCTGTCTTGGGGACGCCTGACTTGAGAGCAGGGTTTCACGTGGAACAAAAAAATGCCACAAACACCCACAGCTGAGAATAAATGAGAGTGCTGTGTCTCTCAGCATAAAAAATTAACTTCAAAAAAACCTACACTTTCTGGTAACTGCAAAGTCTCTAGCTCCTTATTTGGCATCATACATGACTTTATGCATTTTGATGGTGAAAAGTAATGTATAATATATTGATTGATTCTCTTTTACCCTCCTCCTGGGATGACTTTGATGTCCAATATTTTCTTCTTGGAGAGGGACTACTTGTCACAGCATTTCAAACAGTTAGCTTGAAATTATGTGTTCTTCTGGAGTCCCCAAAACACTTGAAGCTAAACACTTCAGAATTCAAAGAGAATTTGCTGAAGTATGTAGATATAAAAATGCTTTCACATAAACTGTTGCAACCCTTTTAATAAACCTCCTCTGTTCCATGCCCTGTTTCATTATGAGACTAACTATCCTTTCAGCTAGCAGATCAAAATGACACAGTTTGAAGTCACAAATCTTCCCTGTATTCTCCTAGGAACTGAGAACACAATTTCTCCACAAAACTATCCAGACTGTTCAACTGCTATAATCTTTCAGGAAATAATGACATTTTGCTTTGGAAGCTCGCTCTCATTTACTTGCATGTTGTCAGTATTACATGAATTACCAGATATTCCTCCTAATCTGAAATCTTCCAAATTAAATGTCTTCATTGTGCATGTGTCCCCACGATCCTTTTATCTGACCATATAGAATGAGTACTGACAGCAACTAATTTGATAATTATTGTATTGTGCAGGTGTAGAGAAGGGTAAAAATTCAAGTCTTAAAGACAAATCCAGTGAAAAGAAAAGGAAAGCATCTAGCTTTGCTGGCCTCTCCTTCCTTTGTACCAATATCCTCTAAAACAGTTTTCCCCATTAAGATTAAAACAAGCAGCTTGATTCTTAAGGATAGCAATTATTTTTGAGTGCTCTGGTGAGTATAATTACACTGTCAAGAGTTCACTTATGTTCCACTGGTAGCCATGTCGCTCTGTTTCAGATTTCCATTTTCTCTCTGCTGCAGGATCTACGCCCCTTGAATGGTTTTAATGCTGTGCCAGTCCAATACATTTGTGCTCATGCTGCACACCACCTGCCCACAATCATAACAGCAATGAGCAGATAAATATTATAGTCCAGTTCCCAGAGGCTCCTGTTTTCGGCTTCCTAACAAGTGGCTGCACAACAGGATTCAATCCTGGGAATGTCACCAGAAAATGAAAGTGGGAAAGGGAGAAAAGGAGCAACTGTGTTGAGAATGTGCACAAAATAACCCTGAAAAGCCTAGGTGTGAGATGAGACCTGATAATGATGACAGGGATTATGTTCCTGGAGTGAGAGAAGTCAGCATTAGGGGAAATACCTCACAGGGAAAGGGGAAATGTACTGTGAGCTGAAGGCTGCTATGCTGCTGGAGAGCATCCAAAACGGGAAAGCAGCAAGAAACAAAGGAAAAGCTGTATTTGACAAGAGAGATACTTAACCAGAGGAGAAACCTATAGAAAAACAGCAGGATTAAGAACAAAAGAAAATACAAGGATAAAATGATTGTAGGCAGTGATCCATTAGTTAACATCCATGGGGTCTGTGTAATTTCCAGAGGGCTGAAGCTTCGCTCAAGGCATGCTTCAGAATAGATTCAAGTCTTCTTAAGGAAGGTGGAATGAATCCATGTGGTGAGCAAGATAAAACAAAGAGCAGGAGAGACAATGAGAAAGTTTTTTTGCCCTACTGCTGATTTTCTTTCTTTGACTCAAGCTGCACTTCAGGTAGGCAGCAGCATTGTATCCAGTCAGCACACCCTTTCACCAAAATTGAGCATTTATATAAAATTTGATGGTTTAATGCCATATGGGGAAGAACAGAAAGTGTTTTATGATGAGCAGAGCATGTTTTCATTAGCTGCTGATTCTTTTAAGATGGATCAATTTGTGTTTGTGCTATTCTGCAGAAACTATTACAAATTGCTGCTTCTTGATTTCTTTCCCACCAATATATGTTTTTATAGCTTGTGCTACATGAAATAGGAGTGGGAGAGACAAAGTAAGTCTTGGGGGATTCAGAGTGGAAAAAGATGAATTTTATTTAGAGGTAAAACTTGAAAAGAGATGGAACACTTGGGGCCAATGAAGGTTTTCCTGAAAAAGTGTCTTGACTCAAAAGGGAAAACTTGGTGAAAGGATAAGCCCACCTACTCTGCTTTGTCCCCTCCAATCTGCCACTCCCAAGGAAAGAACATCCCTCTGGGGGAGACTGATTCTTCATCAGGAAGAAAAAACACTTTTTCTTGGTATTTGAAAGGGAGAGGTAACATCCTTTTTGCAGCTCAGAGTTGTCTTTATCTCTCCCCACTTCTGCTGTAAAATGCAAATCTGTCTGAGAAACCCTGAAACCAACAAACATGAAGACCTAGTTAGAGCATGTCCTGCTCCCTGCTCCAAAGGGACAGGAAAGTCCCTGCATGGGAGTTTTGGGAGTGTTTGGCCTGGGAAAGAGCCAGTGGCTGACATGCCCTGGGAAAGCACCTGCTGTTAGAGTGGTTTGAGAGACCCCTGGAGCCACAATTACTTGGCTATGGGTGTGTTGACTTTGATTGTTAAAGATATGGGAGGGATAGACAGGGCACATGGATGAACACAAAATGTGGTTTGGACTATTTTTTTCATTTTGGTTTTTTCTCTTCTATTAGTTATCACTGTTACCACTTGCCATTTGTGGCCTAATCTTTTCCTGTGTGTCATTCTCTCTTTGTGCTCTGATTTCATTTTGTAGTTTGTATTTTTATTGGTTCTATGATTGTCAATTATATAATGAATCCTTTTCTGCTGTTTTTTCCAAAAGCTCAAGAAAGCATCAGATGGCCTGAGTCGGCACTGTTCCACAGAATTCTAAACAGGTGAAGCAAAGTTGCCTTGAAGGGCTGATATTGCAGCGCAGCAAAGGGAAGAGGAATTTCCCTCTAACATTGCCACACAAAATTAATAGTGATAGATATGATTCTGTCTCTCTTTTTTTTTGACCAATGCTGTAGAATGAGAATAGATATTATAAATGCTTTCCATTTTGCAGTCTCCTGTGATATGGCACTTTGTTGACAGAAAGATAATTTATTTGCTTTTCGAGTACCTCTGCACAGCTCATGCTTGTCACATGGTGTCAAGCCTTCCCAATTCATTGGGTCTCTGTAGAAATATGCATCTCCATTTCTTTTTTTTTATAAAATCAATACATGGGTTCCTTCCAATTTGAGATATTCTATGATTCTATGATTCTATTCCTTCCCTCCACTCCAATGCAAGTGATACAGGATAAGCACGGGATTAAGGATTAAAACAAACAAGTGAAAACATATGTTTATTGATTGCCTGGTTGTGGTGACAAAAGTCTACTCAGACTGACTGTAAAGTGCAGAGGTTGCAGGAAGGTGCATCCTGTGTGCATTTGGCTTGTCGTGGGCAGTACAAGGGTGGAGTAAGTATTGTCTGATTTTATCAGATTAAGCAAAAAGCAGAGGAAGATGCAAAAGTCAGTGTGAAATTAAGGTGCACATATGAATGCTTTTCCTTGTCAACAGTTGATTTAAAGCTGACAAACCAGTTCCTGCCTGTGATTTGACTCGTTTCAGGAAATTGCTTTCACATTCAGGTGAGAATTCTCAGGGGTTAGAAAATGTATTGCACTTGCATAAAAATCATTAACTTGGGGGTTTTTTCATTGAGATTTTGTTTGCCTGATTTTCCAACTCCCAGTTTCTTTGTCCGAAGAATCAGGGATAGAAAAGCATGCAGAGTGGATTGGTGGGAAATGTCAGTTTTGAGTAAATGTTAAGGTTTTCATTTAAACCCTGGTTTTATGATCTGGATCTTCAAGAAGGGGTCCTGTGAGACTGCTGAAAATGTAACAATACGTTTAATTTTACTGAATGTCAGGTTCATGTTTCACATCTGGTGAGTTGTGGTCTGTATAACCCATGTCTTGAATAGACTTGCCCATCCTTCTTTTCTTCTGACACAGCATTCACAATTGTCCTGTTGCTATTTGAGTGCAACAATTATCTCTTATGAAATCTGGGGATACAGCAACAATAAACCCTCAGAAGAATCAGTAAGTGTGCATGTGTAAATAATCATATGACACTTTTGTTACTGGAACTTAAGCACTCAAATCCAAGTCTTGTATCCCACCAAGCTAACACTTTACATTTAATTGTAACTCACAGTTAGTGACAGATGCTGAAATAAATATACAAATAGGGAGGTGAGAGTATTAGTTTATATACGGTCATTTATCTTCTGATAGCATGAGCAAAGCTGAAGTCAGATACAGTTAAATGAACTGAAGCTTTAACAGTGCCTCTTGAACTGCTTGAATTAACAAAATCAATCCTCATAAATTAAACTATCATTGATCTATGATACAATTAAGTTCTATAATCAAAATACACTATTGGTGCATGCAGCGTAACCATGCTTGTTCCAACGCTGAATTTTAACCACTGTTGGCTAACTGCTCCTGCCATGTTCTGTAAGGCTCCCATCTGGCATGGGAGATGCTAACATTATGATACAGTATTTCTTTTCCATTTTTCAATTTAGGCTGACATCTGCTGGTCTCTGCAAATGGCAGGCAACCCTGCTGAATGCAAACCAATCTGAGGCTGCGGCTTTTCATGTTTTCCCTTTGTCATTTTTCCAGAGCTGAGAATGGCAACCGAGCCACTTAATTACAAAGAAAATTCATGCAGAATAATAACTCTGTGGAAGAAGAAAGGCAGGGACAATACTGTGTAAAAGAAAATGAGTTTGACATGATAAATTACATGCATGCACGCCCAGTGCACTGTGCAAGCACTCAGAGGAGCCAATGGCAGCCACCATATATTGGCCAATTAGACCTACACAAAAAAGGTGTTATTTAAGGGCACCACACTGTGGGTTGTAATGAGGAGGTTGTGGATGGGAGTTCTCTCTTTTACACTCTCAATGAGGCTAAAGAGAGGGGGAGTGGCAAGATATTGGGCAATCAGCACTTGATGTCTGCCCAGGCAGACGGCAGTGGTCACAAAGAGCTTGGCATTGGAAGGCGTGAGACATTCCAACAGGAGCTACCAGTACTCCAGCTGAAGGGCTGCACACACCTAGCCACAAGCAGCAAGAGAAATGAGAGGCTGCTCTATGATTAAATAAAACAAGAGGCACCTCCACAATCCCTATTGGCTGTATATATCGTACCTCTGTTTTCTAATGTCATTTGTCAAATGTCAAATGTGTCATTTGGTGTCTTACATTGACTGCAGCACTCCTCACCCTGGCAAGAATGCAAGACCATTCAGAGCTATCTCCAGTGATCCAGCTTCTACCTGTATGGACTTTCAGTTCAGCTGTTCCCCAGTTGTTATTTTGGACAGGAGTCAACTAACAACCACTGCTTTCCTCCTGCAGTTTTGAAACCCTGAGTAAAACCAGTCACCTCTGAATGAGCTGTGACTCTGTGGGGGTACGAATCCTTGAGCTACAATGCAGATTTGGATAGGCAGCATTTACTGACTCCCCTGCAGTGATTTGTTGTGCACTTTGAAGTCCAAACAGTTTGTAAAATCTTTGCTCTTGCCACCTTTCATTTCCTTTTGTTCCAGCTCTTTGTTTGAAACAGCTGGTGTGCCCGCTTACCTCAGCAGCAGTACTTCCCATTTCAGCTGCATCACTTTGTCTTTCTCAAGATATTTTGTAAGCAAACGGAGAAGGGAAGCATTAATCAAGTGATGGCAGAGGTACTTCCAAAAGTCCAGGGTGTTTCAAGCATAGGTTGCTAACAGTGGGCGTTGTCCATGCCTCCTGCAGGCTGCTGCCCTTTCAGCATGATGCATGAGAGCTGGAGTTTTCTCCTGCTCTTCCCGTGGTGGCTAACCCTGCTTATGAGCAGGGTGTGTTGGCTGTCTGAGCTAACACCCTGAGACATTTCAACACTTAAGTCATTGCACAGGGCAGATTCACTTTAAATCCTACACGGCAGATCCCTGAGTTGATTTTTTTGTAGGGTGTTGAAAATACTCAGTGCTGGTTGAGATAACTCACGACGATTTATCCTTGGGAAACTGGGCTGAAGTTTCTGCTGTAGCTTGGAGGAGCCAAGAAAGCCTGAGCCAGTGATAAAGGAGAGAGCTTACAAAATTGCCACCTCTATGAGCTGCCATGGTTGATGCTGAGGTGCAGCCTTATAGCACACAAAGGAAGAGAGAAAGCGTGCATAAGATCTAGGTCCCTACATCTCATGAGCACTAAGGATCTTCCAGCTGATCCTGCCCAGAAAAGCAGAAAGCCTCACTGCTTTGGGGAGTAAGGAGTCGAGAAATGTGTGCAGTTTATACACGCTGCTAGTATTTCAGCCAGGAATCTGAAGTCAAATTGGGGTTTGGCACAGGTTTAGTGATGATTACCAATTACAATTAACTGTTATTGTCTGCTAAGTGCTGACAGACATAAAAGGAGGCAGTGCCACCCCCAAGCATGACAACAATCAAATGAATCAGCTGTTGTTGCCAATAATCCTCATCCCCAGGTGCTAAGGTACAGCTGAGTTACAGATTTGGCCTTGAGGAAGATCCTGCAGACAGTGCTAGGTTAGCATTGATGGGATGCAGGGGCCAGGAGATTCCCTTGTTTCTTTTGTTAATACTATTAATAATAATATTTCTGCCGCACCTATAAGAATAAAATACCATTTCAGGGTGTCAGCCCTTTGGATCCTCACTAAAAATGTATTCAGGAAGATAGGCAAGCCAGCTAGCAAGGTGAGTTTTTCCTCTTAGTGCTTCAAATTATATCAGTCATACAAAGTAGAAAGCTGCAATACTGAAGCTGACACAAAAGTTTGTCTTGATATTTCTAACACAAATTTTATGGGGTTTTATCTGGTTGTTTGCTTTTGGTTTGTGGGGGGGTTTTGGGTTGGCTTGTTTTGGGTTTTTTTCTTTCCATTAAGGTTATTGCTTAGAGTTTTAAATCCTCTATGAAAATTGTATTTAAAAATTAGCAAACTGTAAGGCAAGTGCCATGGCAACATCAATGCAACCATCAAGAAAATCCTTTAACTACCTTAAGCTTTTAAATTACTTGTTACCAAGCAGTTTGGACTGTTATGTAAGTAACCGTAGTGATATTTGGTGCTTCTTCAGGTTAAAGCCCTCTGAATGCTCCCAGCAGCCCTGAACTGAAGTTCACATTGTTCTGTGTGGCTGCTTCCCAGGGAAAACACAGGCATTTACCACTGAATTGCTTTTTGACTGCTGGTGTTCGTTTCTCTCACTCTCTGATTCAGCAGACAGCCTGTTTCTCTCAGGTGTTTAATAGTGGCATTAATATAGTGACAGATACACCCAGCCATGTTGCAATTTACTGGAGCTGATGGGGAAGTGTTCTCAGAGCTACACTTGCAAAATGGAGCTGTTTTATAACTTTCATGATTGCCTTTCTTGAAAACTTCACCTCTCTGAGGGTGCTGATAGACAATTTTCCCTTCCATTCATTCCTCTGCTTATCGTAATAGATACTTTGAGCACAGATCAGTGAACTGTAAATCTGAACAGATTCCTCAGTATTTCATACAGTAGGAGAGACGCACCAGAGAATTCACATTTGCTACGAAGCTAAAGTAAATTATGGCATAGATATCTTGCTAAGATGGATTTCAAGTTCCAGATCTTCAACATCAGAGCCAAAAAAAATTAAGGCCAAATTTTCTATCTGCCTACTGCTATGCTTTGTGTAGTAGTCTTTAAATGGAGTGATATACTGGATGGCTGAATGGACCTGTGAAAGTCTCATTTAAATGAATTCCTGTAAGTGCAGTGATGTTTAGTGGGTTGTGCATCCTGGATTCTGATAATGGCAGAGGGTAGAACTGTGTGTACAAACAGAACCTCTGTATAGGTATAAGGCACATCAGACTAATGATGTGCCCAGAAATGTGTTCAGAATTCAGCCAAAAGCCAAGCCAGCCATTCCCCAGCCATGCTGCAACTTAGATCATTCATGGAGAACTTTATTGTGGCTTTGACTTCACTGCAGTTTCAAGCCCCAGAGCAAGATGCACTTAAGATAGGGTTGTGCTGAGTGGTCTTTGGCTCTTAGTTCACTGCTTTTTTGTACTAAGCACTTTTGCAATTTGATGATATGGCAGCAATAGTTCACTTTTATTGTGAAAGTGAATGTAGGTAACTTTGTATTTGTGAAAACTGTATTGTACTGCCTAAGCATTTAGGATATGCTGTGATAACCTCTAATTTTGTGTCATCATAGGCATTCAGCTTGCATAGGTGCTGCCCCCCTTACACAGTCTCCTTGAGAGTGGCATCACTGCTAATGAGCAAGGCCTGTAGATGTTAATTTTCCTGAGCTTTTTGTGTAAT
The DNA here is from genome assembly GCA_013400955.1 of Drymodes brunneopygia. Taxonomy (NCBI): domain Eukaryota; kingdom Metazoa; phylum Chordata; class Aves; order Passeriformes; family Petroicidae; genus Drymodes; species Drymodes brunneopygia. Next base: position 120,102 of record VZTZ01012818.1, read on the forward strand.
CAGGTCTAGAGGATTTCAGTTCATCAGATTCTCATTTCAACTGCCAGGTACTTTTACACTCTGGAGTCTTACACAAATGAGCAAGCATAGACATGATCCAGAACTACAGCATTTCAGCTTTGTTTGGCTTTTTTTCAGCTATTCAGTTGACAGGAAGAATCATATTTGTCATTTTAGAATTTTCTTATGAAACAATTTTTGTCCTCCTGGAGCTCATTAGCAAAAATGCTCATTGGTCTGAATTGAAGATAATAGTATCTGAAGGCTTTTCAAATTGCTGAGACAAGTAGAGTTGGTAACCCCTGAACCTGAAAAAAACCAGAGAGGTGGGAATTCCTGGACCCAACCACCTAGATGACCTTTGAGTCAAGTCAGAGAAAACTCCTCGAACTGTTTGGAGGGAGGAAGGGAAAGTTCATATTTCACAGCAGTGTCACCAACAGAAGAGGTTCCAAAGCAGTAGTGTGATTTCCTGCCTCTGAGTCCTTTTTTACAGACAATATAATCCTCTGGAGCAGCTTCTAACCACTCTAAAATTCCTGATCTAATTTCCTGCTGCCTTCTGCTTTATCCCTTCATGCCAGTAGAAGTAGCTGTGAGACATTTTAGAAGAGCTCACATGGTCACACTTCATGCTCAGATTGCCTCTGGTGGAGTTTAATGTAGAGGCAACAGGGTAAAAACCATCAGAGGTTCAAATATTGACCTGACAGAAGAAACCCAGAGGGGCAGCAGCAGCAGAGAGCAAGATGAGGACCTCTTTGCACAGCAGAGCTCAGGGCAGCACAGGCCTTGTGAAGCCACTCCTGAGGCATCCAGCTGTGAGACAAGAGCAGGATGTAAATTGTGGAGCTTCTCCAAGTCATGCTGGGATGGCTGATCCCAGACTGACTAGCTCAGGGATTTGGGACTGCAGGGTGCCTGCAAATCCTCAGTAAGACTCAGCAGTGAAGAGCTCAGGCCAAAAAGCTTTGGTGCTGCTGTGTAGTCTCTGCCTCTGTCCTCATTCAGCTCCCACAAGAATGCTTAAGCAGCAAAGCTTAAGCTTAATCGAGTTATGTGAGCCAATAAACTTCACTGCATTTCTTATTCCCTTACCACAGTTTTATGCTGCTAAAATATTTTGCTTAAAATCAAGGCAAGGATTTTTACAGATTTCTTCTAGCACAGTCTCTTCACCTCCTGAACTTGCTGCTCTGCAGCTCAGGTGGACCCAGGACTGCCTGGTGTTTATGTCTGTGAGGAACATGATGAATAGCACAGCTTTCACGTGGCCTCAGGTTTCAGAAGGAACATCAGGATCAGACTCTGAATATCTGAATTAAAGGCTTAACTTTGACAAGCGCACCGTCAGAGTGGTCAGAAGGTCTGTGGGGCACACAAAGCAGGCCATTGTGCACTTAGACCCCCGTGCTAGCCTTCCATCTGTTGCCAGCAGCCAAGGCTGAAAAAAGTGCTTGTGTTGCAGGTAATGGCATGAAAAATAATCGTTCTGGTTAAAGTTCAGTTTTGCAGAAGCTGGCCTTTCTCCCTCATTCACCCAGCTTCACAGTAATGAGGGAAACAGCAAGCTCTTCCTCTCGTGATAACTGAGCTCACCCAGTTTCCTCCCTGCTGCAGTGTCTGCAATCCTTGCTGTATTTTAAAACAGCTACAGAGTCCTAAGAAAGGCAGGGCTTCAATTCTGTGGAAGCCAGTGACATTCTCAGGGGTGCATCTCTCTTGATCCTAGCCTGTGCTTCCCACCTCCTGGTGAGCGCAGGAGGAACAGCTCGTGTCTCAAGGCAATGCAGCTCCCAGGCATCTTTCTTCATGATTCACACAGAAACTTTTAATTTACAGAGCTGACATATTAACTCCAGTGGCCCAAAAGAATAAATGAGTAATACTGTGGGGTCTTCCATTCAACAACGGGAATGTTTTCCCCGAGATCTCTTTTTAATTGAGGCCATTTGTCATTTTGAATGTAGAATGTATTCATTAGAAAGCAGCACCTCGGAGGGGACTAGAGAGCTCAGGAGATTAGTAACGGGGTACAAAGCCTTTTGCCTCCAGGTTGCCAGTTTCAAATCTGGCCATGTCACTACTGATCAGAAGAAGTCATTACAGGCTGACAGATGTTTGGCTGCTTAAATAGAAGTGACCTTGTCAGATTAGTCAAATTCTTTTTTAAGAGATATGTCCCTACCCTCACACACACAAAAAAATCCTCATTAGCACCTTGTTGGTAGTCCTCGAAGCATCAGTAAGGACAGGGCAGGCTTGTTTATGCAAAATCAGAACAGAGGGGTTTTTGAGCTATGTGAGGGTTGATTGAAACATTTTCAAAGCATCTCATGATGCACTTTGAAATTTCCAAGTTGATTCTGTGCTGCATAATTTAAAATGAACCCTTCTTAGAATATTTGCAGTGCTTTGATCAGTATTCATATTTCTAGGAATCTGAGCACTGAGATTTTTCTTATAGCATCAGCAACACGTGTATTAGCGATAAAGTGTGTTCTTAGCAAAAAAAAAAAAAAAGGGGGTGATATCTGAAATACCTTTAAAAAAAAAGAACAGTAATAATGCATACATTTTATTCAGTAATTTTCGGACTAAGATTGAAAATACTCTTAGTCCTGTGATATGTGTATTTTGCAGGTTTTGCTGACTGATACTTAGGGAACAGAGGAATCCTACAAAATCACCCCAGACACTTTAGCTCAGCCTGCAGTAACTCATATCTCTAGTTTGGATTAAACCCTTGCTCCATGGACCACAATGGTGACAGCAGACATCTCCTTTCATGAGGCTCTGCTACCTCTTGAACATAACCCACGGCTTCCAAAATCACCCAGGACAGACACTTGGGAGAGTGTACATGCAGATTTTCAAATGTAGGCTCTTAAAGGAGTCCCTTTCCTGTGTCCCTTAGAAGACCCTACGAGGAAGGTAATTCAGCTTGGGACAAGGCTTCCTCCAAGGACCCCCAGCTGGGGCTCAAGGGAAATTTACCCAAGTCAAAGGGCTCTGACAGAGACGAAAACCTCTACACAAATAATCTGTATGGGAGATGTACCCCAATTCTGCTCTGAAACAGAGGAAAGAAAATGCCAGAAATCCAGTGGGAGCTCAATTTGCCATAGGGAAGAAAAGATTTGTTTTTTGTCAGCTATGCAGCCTGTGTTGCAAATTGAGTTTGAGAGAGAAAAAAATGCTTTGGGGTGTTCATATTTTTTCACATCACCAGTAATAAATATCAAAGCTGGGTTGGTAATGTTGTTGGTGTGAAAAGTACAGTGACTATGGTCTATATTGTGAACAGAACAGGTAAAGTTTGTCTTGATTAGTGAGGTTGGGAGGCGACAGTTTGTAATGTTGTGTTTTTTATTCCAGTCCAAATTCTGCTTTTAGAGGACTAAATCAGATTTTTACCTGAGCTGAACTTGCCTCTACACACGAGTTTTGAACAAGATCTTTTTAAAAACAATTATAATCTCTCTGCAAAGGGAGGGTGGAGGGATTATAGGGTGTGAAAGCAATAAATAATAGCTTTGGGCTGGTCTGAGTTGTTCTGAGAAATGCCAAATCACTGGCACACCTTATTATATCTTTTGAGCAGTCACAACACATGACTCCAGCTCTTTCTGTGTCAAGAACATTTGTTGTTAAATGCCACAAGGATATGGGAAGGTGTGCCAAGGCTTCTGTGCACCTTCAGCTGTTCTCAAGGTGATGACTTAAAAATGGCAATTTAGCCTTTGCAGAGCACAGAACAGCACATGCCATTCACGTCTTGGGCAAAAAGATTAAGATAACATGTAGTATTTTAGAATTGAGGATTATGAATCCCATCTCTGGGTGGTGGGTGAGGGGAAGGCTGAACACTTCATTTACCAAACTTGGCTGATTTGATTTTTCTTATCAGTGAGGAGATTTAACCTGCCTGATACACTGTTTCTTTAAGGTCTAAGTAATACTGGTTCTGCAAGAAGTAACATTTCAGTATGTGTAGTTTAAAACCTGGCTTGCCTGAAGGTCACATCAGCCGTAAGTAATACACACGGAGTACTTAGAATCCCACAAATGTGACCTTCTACTCGTGTCCCAGTAATGCAGAAGGCACCAGCCCAGAGCAGGTCTATGGATTTCATAGGCATCTAACAGGGAAAATAAAAAGACAGATGTTTCTATATATTGCAAGGGGGGAAAAAAGGCAGAATCAACAAGGAGCTCTAAATTAGTTATTGCGGTGATGAATGCTGTGTTATGGACCTGCACATGTGCCTCAGGCTTTTATGGGCTTGTAATTACATTAGGAGATATTGCTTTGACCTGGACATAACTGTACAGGTTATTTACTATTATTCTTTTGCTTGAGAGAAATAAAACCCAATACAAACTCTTTCAAATATGCCAAACATACATATGACAACATATAGAATAGATTCCCTGGTGAGAAAAGGAACTAAGATGGCAGTAGAAATGCATTTCAGGGTGGATTGGTGAATGGGAACATTGATGGTTTCATGAAGGTAATTTAACTTGCCTTTCTGTGATGCTGTAGCTAAACTGAGGTTTGTTCTGTCACTTTCTGTCATCAGTCTTCCCAGAGGCAGCATGTCCTGATGGACTAAGGGAACTTGGCCCGTTTCAAGGTAATGGGACAAATTAAGTCAAATCACCACTGAAGGCATTTTGGCTAACTTTTCTAGGTGGCCTCAAAGCCCTCACACAGCCTAGAAAAGCTGCTTAGCTGTGAGGCTGCAATAAAGGACTGTACTAAAATAATCATGAATGTTCATAAAGCTGATGAAAGCCTCCAAGTAGTACAGCCAAGCTGTATCAAAGGCTAAAGTAGCAAGACATATGATTTGTTTAAGACTTTCCCTCTCACTTGCACTTTTTTTTTTCTTTCTTGCATAAAAAAATTGAAAAAATAACTTGAAACAAAACTTTAAAACAAAAAGCTAAGAATTTTACAAGGTCAAAATGAAGGGCTATGGTATTGCAAAAGTGTAATATTACTGGTACAAAATACACATAGAAACAGAGGATATCAGGATAAAAATTTTAAAACATAAGGAGTTAATGATACATCCTTTTTAATATTGTTTCAGCAAAGCTAGCCATGCAGCAAATTGAAAAATAGTGGATATGAAGGATTACAATTTCAAGGAAGAAAAGAAGGAACCTATAAACAGTCTGGAAAGCACAGATATTAAAGGAGAGAGACTTTCTGAAGCTACAGGTAGATGCTATGCTTCAGGAAATACTGACATGAAGAAGGAAAAATTAAGCTTTCAAAAAAAAATAGGGGCGGGGGGAGAACCCCCAAAACCAGTTGAGAATTTATATAGTGGGTGACTTCACTTGCTTTTCTCATTTGTTTCCCACTGGGTTTCTTTTTAATATCAATATATACTCTCCATATCCAAAGTACAAAGGCCTGTTTTATTTTCTTGGTGATTTCTTTGTATTGCTGCAAGGCTTCCAAACAATGAGCAAGACGTGAAGTCTCTGCAGCAAGAACTACAACTTCTTGAGGCATTGAAAGTTGCCAGTGTGGCTAAGCTGGGCTTGGCAGGGCCAGCAAAGGGAGAGGAAAAGAAAGTAATTATTGGCCATTGCTGTGTGTTGCTGCTTTGGGCAGTGTTGGTTTAGCCTGTTTCTACTCCAGCTGCTCCCAGGAGCCTGCAAGTCCCAGGGAAGCTGTCCCTACTCCTTCACCCTTCCCAGGGGGAAGTCAACAAGAAAGTTTGGACTGTCTGTCTCCAGGTCCTGAATGGTGAAGTGCTCTTTGTACACAGAAGCACTTTCTTGAACCATGGCTGCAAACAACTAATCGCTCTTTAATCCTACTAACCTCTTTGCCTCAGCCGTATGGTGGGGTTAAAATTCCTGCTGATAAGATTAAGTGCTGTCTTGGATTGGGGCCTACATAAATAATAATGCTATTTCCACAGTCGCACTCATTAGAATGAAATGTAAAAAAGGGTGTCGGTCTTCCTGCTGTGGGATGTCAGCCAGCTGCTAATTGCTTGTGATCAGAAAAGAGTTTTCTTCTTGTCGTCCTTTAGGGATCTATGTGTGTTGGTGTAATTCCGTTTTACACTTGCACTGAACTCAAGTGCATTCATCTACAGTGTTTGAATTAAATTTTTACCTTTAGAACACTGGATAGCTTGCATGTAAGTCTAGGTTGTATTAACCACAGGTTTTGCCTTCAGTTTTCTTATAAGGTTTTGTTTTTAATCTGAGTGGTACCTACAAAAAATCCTTTTGAATGGCCAAGAAAGTCACACCTCAGATTTAATCCCCTTGTTACAAAGCTGATGTGTTTTCTCCATTGTCTCACACCAGTTGTGACTCACTGCTCCTTTCTGCTAACAAGAAATCCATTATATTAATGTGAGTTTAAGACCTGCAATGAAATTATTCCAGTAATCTTTTTATTTTAAAAATTCATCAGCAAACACCACAGAAACAGAGTGGCCAAGTCTGTTATTTTACTGAAAAATCTAAAAAGAAACAGCTGTTAGGGACTGAACAATGAATTTGTGGCTTTAATCTTTAGAGGTGCTCTGTGTCCTGTCACCAGCTTAGGCACAAAAAATATGAAGCACAAACCTAATCTTAGGCACACCTGCAATTCTTCTGGAGTGACTAAATGTTTTGGTGGCTTTAGCTGTTTGTTGGCAGACCGAAGAGACCACTGGATACATCCAGTGAAGTCTGGAAAACTTTCTAAAGCAAATCATGTATCAAGATAAAACAATCACTTGTGCAGCATTTTAGAACTAAATGTTGAAAGAAACCCATCTGTTTTCCCTTAGAAAAATAAGGGACAAAAGAGACCAAAGAACAGCTTTCCACCTAACAAGCATCTCGTGTAGAATAATTCAGGTGTGGCTGAAACCACTCTTGACATAAAGTATATGATGACATGTGTGATACAGATACGTTGACATTCCCAGCACTTTTTGTCCGAATGCTTATTCTGAAAAAAAATCTATTTCATTGCAAGTTTCTCTGCTGGGGGGTGGGAAAAGGGTGGAGGGTAGGAACGGTAGTATCTCCCGTTTTGCTAGAGGCATGCTGGAGATGGCTTTGAAAATGTGAGCTGCATGGCTCTTATCACAAGAGGAGTGTGGCTGGCTGTGGAGCAGTGCTTTGCCAAAGGAGCTGTGTAGGGCACGCCTGCACATGTGTCAAATCACACTTTCTGTGATGCTGTTCCCCTTTGCGTGTGACACGAGCTATCTTCACTGCTCCTCAGTCGTGCACTGTTAAGAGGGAAATGCAAATTTCCTGATGTCTTCTGGAGGGCTAGGGAGGGAAGAAAGTGAGGAAGGGAATCAAAGGGAATATATTATTGGTGACAGCAAGGGTACTAAGTGAGAGATGGAGGCAGGAACCGAAGATGTGGTTAATGAGGGCATGTGAGGGAAAGCAGCCCACCACACACTAAACCCACAGCAGGGGGGAGCGTGGGGGGAGACACTGAGGGAAAAGGACAAAACTTGTCTGCTGGTATTTCTACTACTGCAACCCTGCCCTTCCAAGAAAGCAGCACCCATTTGATGGCATAGTCAGAAGCCGTCTAATGCTTTTATTCCTCTTGATATGTTCCCCATCTAGAACAGAGGTTCTCTATCCCTTTCCCAAATCTATGCTACCCTCCTGCCCTCGAACACTGATACTAAAGAGATCAAAGTTTGGTGTCATTTCAACGTTGCAAAATGAACTGCTTATAGCTGCCATAACTTTTTAAAGTTTTCAGTTCTTTTTTATTGTATCTTTTAATATTTTCAGAATGAAATGTCTTTGGTTTTCAAAAAAAAAAGAACTTCCAAGTAAAATAATTATCTTCCCAGACTATTTCTTTCCCAGCGATTTCAAAACCACCATGTTTCATTGTAAATTATCTTGAAGCCAAGCCAGATTCTGAATTATTTTAAGCCTTTGCCAAATAATATTTTCATCCTTTTGCCAGGTCTGGCTTAGACTTGTAGCAAGACAGCAGCAGAACAGATCTTGTATTATACATTCATCCCTACCACTCTTGCACAAGACTTGTAAACAAGAGTGTGTCCTCATCTTGGCCTGTATCTTCATTTTGCTTATGGTTTAGTTTATTTTTCTTGCATTATTATCCCAGCCCTGCTTCTTCTCTTTTCCAAGAGGCACAAAAAGCACATGGAAGCAGCAGAATATCACAATTCTGCCATTCTTATGGTGGGTACTTTTGGAAATGCTTGGTGCCACTGCTCTGCAATTATTATCATGCTAATGCAAAATTTCCAGACCTCTTATTTTATATATGTATGCAATATATATATATATAAGCACACACATAACCCCAATCATTCTTTGTATTTACTAGTATTGGCATTCTTTCATCTGTGATTAAGATGATCTTTCATGATCAATACAGTCTCTAGTGAACATTTTACACACACTGTCTTATTAGCGTCTCTCCTCAGAGGCCTTGCCTTTGTATTCTCTACTCCACTGCATTTAGGACTGCTTCAAAATACTCTGAAATTGTAAGATGTTCAACCAAGATTGCCAAAATTATCTGCATAAGAATTATTATCATGATGAAGATGGAAAACTAGACGTAGAGGACACACTACTTTTTTCTGTATTAGGAATATTGCTTTAAATTTTGGGCTCTTTACAAAAATTTTGATGTGTGAATATCCTGAATGTGTTGCAAAGAAGGAGGACTCAAATATTTAGAATCAGGACAGAAGCAATGCTTGGATGTAGGGACTTTTAAAAATATAAATAGAAGTTCCAGTGGATGCATTCTTTGTAAGATATTCAGGGATGCTTTAGTTATTGCACAGCATCGAGACCTTTTCTGCTCCTTGTACCACCCCACCAGTGAGGGTTTGGGGTGCACAAGGAGCTGAGAGGGGACATAGCCAGGACAGCTGACCCAAATGACCCAAGGGATATTCCATCCCATTAGGCCTCATTCCAGCATATAAAGCTGGGGGAAGAAGGAGATACGGGGAATGTTCGGAGTGATGACTTTTGTCTTCCCAAGTCACCACTGGATGTGATGGAGCCCTGCCTTCCAGGGGAGCCCTGCCTGCCCATGGGGAGTGGTGACTGAATGCCTTGCTTTGCTTTGCTTGTGCACACAGCTTTTGCTTTACCTATTTAATTGTCTTTATGTCAACCCATGAATTTTTGTGCTTTTTACGGTTCTCTCCTCCATCCCACCAGTGGGACGGTGAGCGAGTTGCTATGTGGTGCTCAGTTGCCATCTGGAGTTAAGCCAAAATGGTGCTGAGAAGATTCTAACACATAAATTGTCTTTAAATTTTATTTTTATAATGCCTAGTGACACTTTGCTTTCAGATCAGGTAGCATGTGTCAGTGAAAGCTCTTTTTTTCCCCCTCCCTCTAGTAAGAAATGTAATTTCTGAGATTGTGTTTGACAGCACTTCTGACAAAAAAAGAGGACAGGTCAGTTGAAATGAGTCAGTATTTCAACAGAGAAACAATACAATCATTTTATCAGGAGACTGCTTGAAAAATAAAAGGCATGTTAGGAAGGAAGGAATAGCTCCTTAGATGAACAGATTTTTGAAGTGCAGTCCTTCATTTGAAATACTACAGACTTAAACGAGCACACTTCTCTCCGTCTGATAAGAAATGAGTTTGTGCTTTGTAACATTTTTAACACACACAAAATGAAATTATTAGATTATTTTTTTAAAAGGCTCAAATAAGAAGAACTCTGTCATTTTTACCCACTTGTCCAACCCCAGAAAGTTCATACTTCACATATAGCTAAGATGAAATTAACCTGAGACTTCTGGGAGGATGAAATCTGCTTTAACAAGCACCCTCCTGCATTAGAGAAAAAACCACAATTTAGGAAAAGCCAAAATCCAAAGACAAACCACCCTCCAGTTCTAGCACCCTTACCCTGCTGGGGACACGTGGTACATACATACACTTTATTCTCTGTAAACACATAACTGGATTAGAAGGACCATGAGGATGATGATTTGCCTCTTGCCAACAGCAGAATGTCTTGCTGCCTTATTTTTAATACAGTTTATAAAAGGAAAAAGTATTTATACAAATAGTTTTCCAGGCAGTGCATAAAAATCTTTTAAATTTAAATATTGGGATGCTAGGAAATACGATTGCTAACTGGAACAATAAGAAAGTTAATAATTTTTTAATCCTCTTTTAATAAGGAAATACATTAATTTGAGTAGAAATGTCTTCCTAGCCAAGGAATTGCCCCCTTTCTAATTAGCAATCATAAATCTGTCTATCAATTCCACACATAAAATAAGTATCAAGCTAGAAAGCAGTCTTGTCATTCCCACTTTCACTTGTGCATTTCTAATTTCAAAGCAGAAATCCCTTTGTGTGAAAATCGCTAAAACCAGCATCAACATATTTTCTTTTTACACAGTATAAACCTATGCCCACTGAAACTGCAGTTTTGGAATTCACTTACAATGTGTGTCAAGAACTGCAGCTGTTTTGCAGAGTATTACTAAAAGAAACAATCACCAGTCACTTTCTACTCCTTTTACTGTGTTTTACCTTGATCAGAAGCTAATGGCTTCTGCTACGGACACAGGGGACGACAAATCCTCTTCAAAACAAATCACCCTCATTTTAATTCTTCTGTTGTAACAGCGTATTTATGGATCTAGTTCATTCCTTCCCTCTTGGGAAATGTGTGTTGTGGAACATGGCAGCTCCTGTGCATTGAGTATCACCAAGTTCCCAACACAGAGCTTGGGAAGGTGGAAACAGCAAATTCAGAGGGGGTCAGTCCTGAAAACTGCAGGGTGATACAGTCTAGGCTGAGCAAAGTACGTGCTTAACTATGAGCAGCTTCAGAAGCACATGGCAGATAAGAGAGCAACTTCTGCACTTAAAATTTTACTGCCCATTGAAGTGATTTTTTGGACAAAGTCCAGAGTGTCTCCACTTTGCAGGACTGAGCACCCCACATGACCTGTTCAGGTCTGAATCTAAGCTCACTGAAGGCAAGGAAACAGTGTCTGAGTGTTCATAGACACTTTTATCTGCACCAACCCTTGAATTGGGCCCTGTCATGGCCCAATTTTTTTAGCTTTATTAAAAATTTTGGAGCTTGATTTTGAACAATTATGAAGATTTCAACACACTTTCATCATTCTCATCACTTAACTAAAATGTCTTCCGAAAGTTTCCACAATATCATTCCGTTACTTGTCGTGTTTCTTCCCTGTTATCTAGGTCCTCATTAATGCATAGGCTCATACCTCTTCATCATTTTCTTCTTCTGGGTGACTGATATGAGACAACAGGTCATTAACCCCACCATCATAAAATTCTTGTTAATTTGCTTATCCCCCTCATTTTTCAGTGGTCCTACTTTTCCCTGACTCTTCTTTTATGCCTGCTCCATTAAACAGGGGTTTATTATCACCCTTAGCTTTGTTAGCTAACAATAGCTCATTGCCTTTCTCTGCCCTGTCTTGTTCACTGCAGGTTATTTTTGCTCTGTTCTTGTTTTCCCTCCCATTTCAGGACTTTCTCTTCCTTGCAGCTCTCTGTGAAGCAATGGCACGTCTATGGTTTTAGACACCCACCTGTAGCATTGTGGTTTTTTCCCTTTCTTTGGTGGCTCTTAAAGTATAGGGAAATGATGAGGTGTGCCCTGGACACATTCCTCTGCAGATCTTACTCACTCTTCCACCTGTCTCTCTTTGGAGAGATCCAGAGCACTTTAGCTTCAGGACTAAGTTGTTTCTATTATTGAGAAAATTGAACTCAATTCATTATTTCTGCTGAAAATGAGTTCATGTTATAAATCAAGCACTGAAAAATGAGATTTCAGAAGAGGTGCATTTATGCTGGAAGGAGGAAAGAAGAATTTCCTATCAGCATCCTGTCACTATTTTTGGCACGTCATGTTTGGTGGCATTTTACATGCTGCTGCACAAGTTTCTTCTACGAAACACCTGCTTCTCTTTCAAGTTAAACTGCAGAACTGCCATCAGGTTCAACATGACAGGAAGGCCTTGTGAGCTTTGCTGCTGGTGGAGTCACTACTGTGCTCTTCCTGGAGTTCTGCCACCACACCACCAAACAGGTACATGTTTCTGTCTTCCTGCACCCTGTAATTCACACCTCTCTTGTAAGTGCAAGGTTGAATTTTTGCCTTCCAATATGTTTTAACTGAGTACCAGTGACAGGTGCTGAATAACACACATGGTGCAGAACTGCAGCTGCCAAAGCTTCCCGGCAGATTGGTCCCTTCAGTGCTGCTAATTATTTGCTGTTAACCTGAGTGATCAGACTGAAATCTGGAAAAGGAACTCAGCTTACATCACTCAAAAGAAATCTCCTTTACCCTCCCCTGATCTCCTGCATCTGAAAGATTTCCAGCCAAGGTGCTGCTGTCTGTGCTCACAAGAGGGAGGAGATTCTGTAGCTTACCATCTTTTGTATTCTTTCATGTAATCTCTATTTATGTGACCAAAACACTAGGATTAGAAGAAATACACAAAAGTATTCCCAAAAGAAATGGCATAAGCAATTGGATTGCTTATTTCCCGGGAGCTCTCATCATGGTAAAACCTCCCAATCTCTAAAATGAGTAGCTGGGGAAGAACGGATCATAAAAGAGCAAACTAAGAAAAAAAACCCCCCATAACAGAAGTGGAAGAAAACCCCACAAGCTCTACAGTTGTATCAGCTGGATCAGTTCCTGCTACTTAAATATGTATTACTGGCAAAGATTTCTGAGTATTATGTTTATTCAGAGAGTTACTATCAGTCAAATTACTGGCTAAAATCCAAGTAGGTAAATTCTGGTTCCTTTAACTCTTGAATGCACCCATTTCAAAGCACTTACTCCACTTTCTGCTGTATTTTTCACTGTTAATTAATACCTTTCTATGCCAAGACCCCGAAAATCCAAAATATGTGCTATACAACTAAGAAGCCACAGCTTGCAGTCCTTGGCTCCAGGCAAGTGTCAACCTTCACACACATTGGATTGTAACCTAAACTGAGGGAAGATTGCAAGAGGCTCTGACAAAGGACACAAAAGTGTAACTTGGAGCTTGGTATTAATGATAAATGTACAAAGGTTTGCTGCCTAAACTGAGGCAAGGATGCTACATGGATTTCTAGCTGGCATCTCATACCAGAAGCCCATTTCCAGGAAAGTACTGGCAAACACAGAATTACCTGATCTGGGGGTATGTGTTTGTGGTTTGTAGAGAACAAGGAGTCACCCAGTTTTTCTCTGTAAACCTGTACACCTGGGAAAAGAAGCATGGCAATGATCTCCCTATCATACTCTGTCTCTTCTAAATATTTCCATGCTGATGGAAACGCAGACCAAAGCCACTCAGATATACCCGGATTTTTCCTCACTGCAACAATTGCCCATTTACCTCCATTTAGTTCAAGGATGCTGCAATGAAACATGCACAAAATAAAGAGTACCCCTCTCCCAAAACCTGAATGCACTGTTAAGTTGATGTTTCTGTAATATTTGTGTTCATCATTCACAGAGTACCATGATCAGCAGAGTAACCTTAAATATGCAGACAGCTCGTTAACACATTAGTTGTCATGGGGAATATAACTCTATCTCCCATTCCTGGCAAATTAAATTTGATAATTAGGTATGCTCTTCAACACATTATGTCCATCAGATTCAGACAGCAATTTTGTTTTGCATGGTCTAGTTGGTAGACCTTAACTATATAGAGAAAATCTGTGTAGAGAAGAATTTAGAGAAAATATATTCCATAGAACACCAAACAGTTTTGGAGAAATTGTCCATACGAAAGATTTTGACCCAGAGCTCCTACACTCTGTTGTCTCTTACCAGAAATGTGTCCTGCTCTTTTATTTTTCTCGAGAGTGCCATAACTGTGACATGGCTGCTTGTTGCTTATAACTGGATCATTATTTACATAATCCTCTCACTATGAATTGTTTCCTGTTTCATTCTCTCCCTTTTTTT
>VZTZ01012818.1:134123-163027 GCA_013400955.1 Drymodes brunneopygia
TTTTTAAGGGAGATCTATTTGCAAATACAAGGCTTCCTCTCAGACCTATTAACAACTCCCACATTGCCCCTTGACTTTCTATCTCAGCATGGGTCTTAATCTGACCTAGGATACCATATCTTGCCATTGTAGATAGGTGGCTAATAAGCTATAACAACCTAGATATTTTAAGAGTTACATGTTGCTTCTGAACAGATGTGACAAGATAATATTTAATCACTGTAGCATTCTTGACATCCACTGGGCTAAATGTCTAAAACCCACCACTCGTATCAGAAATGCAAGATTGCAAAAGAAAAGGGGAAATAAATAAAGATTATTTGCCTTTTTCTTTGACTGCTATGGAAAGAGACACGCAGCTGTTCTTTTACATTACTGTATAGCAGACTGAGCACAGTAATCATTGTTGAGTAAAATAATTGCAGGAAAAAAGGAGAGATGAAGAGAGAAGAAAGACTTGTTTTAATGAAGATAATTTGTTTGAAACTGAGGAATCTGTAATCCTTCATCCATGCCTGTTGTTCACTTGCACTATATTTGCTTCCTCATAGCTGAGAATAATCTTACAGGCTTTTTTTTTCTCATCATAGAAAAATGGAATTTTTATTAATTTTGCATTTATGTTGTGTATTCTCTGTGCCCCCTCTCAGATGGCACTGGCATGTTACTTGGCTACTAAGAAGCAATATCAGGAAATACAGGAATGGAGTGGGGGCAGGGCAGGGAATTGACTTTTTCAGTCCCTGACCACGCAACCACATCTGGAATTGTGGGATATCTACAATAAATCCCATCTTCTTATCCTGCATATGAAATATAACTCAACTAATGACCATATGGAGCAGACTAAAGCAAGCAGTCTAATTTACTAAAGGGAGGGGGGGAAAAGGGAAATTTCTTGCTTAATTAACAAGGGCAGCAATACAGCAACAGACAGTATAACAGGAGGACCATATTTAAGGCAGCTCCAATCAAATGTTTTAATGGCATGTAAGACCCAAGGGAGCTCTAAAAATGCCTGGCACTGTGAACACACTTGTAACATGGTTTTGCTTTTACAAGCATTTTGGCATATCAGTTTTGAAAATGATCAGTTATTAGGAATATCTTGATTTTTCTGTCTGTCCAACTTGCAATGCCTACAAAGGGGATGATGTTTATGACTCTGTACAGTAATTACGTAATTATGGCAAGGCAGAGTGAGATATACTCTCCAAAAATCAAGGCACCCTGGCCTTGGTTGGAGGAGGACACTGCATGAGCCAGAGGACAAGGCAAATCCAGCGTCTGCTTGTTCCCGAGTGATGCCCAAGAAACAGTATCTCACCTGGGACAGCTGTCTTTCATCATCTTAGCAGCTGTAAAAGCAACTTTCAGACATCATCCTTGGCCTGCGTGGGCGGTGCTCCATCATGTACTGCGCGTCCTTGCTTTTGATTCCCCATCCAACCCAGGCAATTCCTTTGATTGCTGCTGCAGCGCTCAGAAGCCTTTTGTTTTCTCATCTATTCAAATTAGTCCTGCGGATGACTACTGCATGAAAGGCTATGGAGTGTGTTTTTCCTGTTAAACCAATAGTTTTTAACTGATTCTTTTTCCACAGCTGCTGTGAGCCTTGTGAAGTATGCTGTACAAACTCACAGAAAAAGGCATTTCTTTTTCCGGGAAAGCTTTCTCTCTGAGAATCAGAGCAGGAGAAAAGTGATTTGTATAAACCTAGAGAAACAGTGAATATAATTTAAAGAGTTGAAGAAATTTTAAATTTGAAGGGCTTCTTGATTTTTTTTTTTATCAAGATAATGTAACAATGGGAATCTAGTAAAACCTGAAACATTTCATATTTTTTATTTTGTTTTTACCTATGAGCCTCGAATCTTTCAAAATGCAGGAAACAACACACAGTATTTCTTTGTATTCCTGACAGCCTACCTTCAGCCTCACTGCCATCCCAGCTTCAAAATAATTTTCTGTGTTGTCACATATATGACGCTGTATGGCTTGGATTATGTACAGCAAAATGTAATTAAAGACACATATTGCACGGGAGAGGTAGAGTCACCAAGGAAAAGAAGATTTGCCAACCCTGAAATGCAGATTAAGGAAAAAGGAGGTTTGCAGAGACTTGAATACATTAATTTTCCTAACAGCTTACATAGCAATTCAGTGACTTCTATTGTGCAGAGTGTAGTTAGCACCTTCCCTGACCTGAAATCAAGAAGAAAGGGTTGTACCTGTGTGGAGTCAGATGAAAGAATCTGTTATTGCAGAGTCAAAGAACAAATATCCTAGTCTTGAAAAGAAAAGCTGATAGACTGTAGCCAAGGATTAAAGTGGCTATGTCTCCGAGGAAAAAACCTGTTCCATCTCATCCTTTGGGACTGCAGTTAAGTGACAATTAAATGGTCAATGAGATTATTTTCCCAAATCTCATTGTTTCGCAGTGCTTGTTGGACTCATGATGAGCTAGACCTGGAAATAAGATAGAAATGCTACTCCAGTGTTATATCTGAGCTGCTCAGTCCCAGCTCTTAAACCAGCCCCAGTGGTTGCACAAAGAACAAAAACATTCTGTGTGAACATCTGTAACAGAAGAAAAATATGATGTAGGAGCTATGCTGGAATAGGAAGGTATGGGCATGTTCTCTGTTATTCCCCATTGTATGTGTCTGACCATTAATTTGCATATTTTATACATCTTTTGAGCTTCTGTGTTTGTGTTATACTATAGACTTTGCCAGTAGGATGATGAAATACATGCAAAGGCACAGAGGGAAAAATCACACCACAACAATGTGATGATTTTAATTATTTTAATGATTAATTATTTAAATCTCTGTTGCTTTACTTACAGTTATATTAGACTCATGAACAAACAAACAAAAGCAGAGATGATGTGCTGATCAGAAGATTAAATGTGGCACTATGAACATTTACCTCAGCCCAGAAGCTGCTGAGCAGATGATAAATTACTGAGCAGCAAATACACACAACAAGGCACGGACCACCATAAAATTTTGATATCTGCTATGGGCAACACTGTATTTCCCTCTGAGGGCACAGAGACATAGTTCTTATCAAATAGATACATAATCTACCACTGCTGCAGCACAGAAAAGGACTCCAAAAGACTGCTGAGCTGTGGTAGAACTTCAGGAACTTGAAACACTGAGGTGGTTCACTGGAATCAACTTCATTTAGTTTTAATACCAAAAGATTATTTCTTTGCAGCCTTGTTTCTCCAGACAGGCACAGGTTTGCTCCCAGCTCTGGCAGGAGGCTCTGCCCACCCTTGGAGGGCTGATTCTTTCGCGTGCTCCCTGGCTGCCTTCCCAAGGGCTGCCAGAATTTCCTGCCAGTCACACAGAACAGTCCACAGTGCTCGGTCATGGATTAAATAGAAGCAATTTTGTGTTGCATTGCTTAAGGGTGTCAATCACAGGCTAGGTGTGTTTCTTACATGGTGAAAATCCTTGCCTTGATTTCATAGGAACCAGCACGATGTAACACTCTTCTTCCTGGATATGTTGAAGTTCATTTGTAGAGCCTAAGGAATGAAAAAGAAATAAGTGCAGCCAGACTGAAGTTCAATAAAACTTGCATTTTGTCCTATCAACTGGGCATGTGTTTAAGTGGTTTCCTTGTGAATAAAGATTAAGGTTTTTATTAAATTCAGGGATTATTATGAGGGCAGAGCTTTCTTTCAACACACTGTTTGTTGGGAAACTGAGAGCAATTCCCTCCAAACTTTGCACCCTGCTGTACAGCCCATATGGGCTCATTTCATCTGATTCTACAAACCCAGGTCAGTGGGAAAGAGTAGATGATTTCTCCTTTTCCTCTTTTTTTTTTTTTTTCTGAAGTTTGCAGTAGTGCTGGTAGGACAGTAACCTGAGAATCCATGGAAGGAAAAGCAATTGATTAAGCCAGGATTTCTGGTGTGGTCTGTGAGCTGTCTCCCCCTGAGTTTTGGCTCTCTCCCAAGAAATAGCACAGCAGCAGAAGTTTGGTCCTGGTGCATCCTCTGAGGAGTTTGGTGGTGCTCCCCAGACCTTCTGCACCAATACTGGGCTCTTTTGCTGCAAGGGCTGAGGCTGCTCTGTTGTACCACTCACAGCCCCAACCTTACAGAGCAAAAAGTTCCTGTCTAGAACCAAGAAACCTGGATGCTCCTGCTTTTGCCTGTCTAATAGGAGAGTGACACGGGGCAGCCTTGCATGCAACAAACCTTTCCAACACCTTTCTTTCCTCCATTAGCAGATTTATCCTGGCACAGAGTCCTGTGGTCAAGAAGATTAACATGGGTAGGTTTAACCTATGACACAGGTTTAAAAAGCATAAGTGTGGACTATACTGCAAAATGCAATGTGTCTTTGCTGAACTGAATAGCCTGGGTGGCTTGATAGTACAGATCATTATGCCTGGCTTATCAGAATAATTACACTATCAGTGACCTTGACTAAGAAGGTCAGATCCTTTCTGCTTATCTCCCAGTTGAGTGTTATCTTTTTCATACACCTTACACTGGCACTTAAGTAATCCATACAGTGCAATTAGAAGGGGATGGCCACGAATTTTACCTTCAGAAGCAGGGAAAAAGGTAGGATTTCTCTAGTAAACACGTGACTATTCACTAATTAGGTCTTGTTGTATCATTAACATCAGATACAGGTCTCAGGAAATGTAGGGTAGCCAACACTGAATACAGACCACTCAGCATTAATTCCCATACAGCCAATGCTATCTGCAAAAGTTTCTGTCTGTTCTTATAAAGTGCTAATAATCTCAGGTATCATAGAAACTATGAGGGGATTCTTAAAATATTGTTGCTTTTTTTTAACCCTCTGCTATTGAATGTTAATTCACAATAATACTCTACAATGAGAATGCTAAGAACATACTGTTTCAAAGAGCTATACTTGGGTTTTTTTTAGAGAAATTGTGTGGAAATGCTGGGCTTTAACCATACCAGGTGCTACATAATACTATGTGCTCTGAAACATCATGTACTACATTGATCAAACCAGATCCCCACGATGAAGGTGTTTGTGTTTCTGTTCCTTTATAACAGAGATACTATCATCCTCTCAACTCATGAAAAGTGCAATGAAAATTAATTCATTTTTACAATGCACCCAGGTATGAGCTAAATGAGGTTCTGGCCCCTCACCCCCCCCAACCTGCTGAAATATCTGATTCCTTTCCCTCTTCTTCCTAGTTTGATCTTAGAACTCACCCCTTTAAAAAAGGCATGTTTTAAAAGTCCTTAGAAAAATTAAGAATAAAAGTGTTGTCCAATATCAAACAATTCTTTTATGCAGAATAAACATTTCCACTTTCAGTTCAGTAAGCCATCTTTTGTGAATGAAATGAATATGTTATATCCATTTTAAATGGTCTGAAAACTCCCATGTTTTCTAAGAAACTTCTCCTATTTTACAGCAAATGTATTTAAAGTGTGTTAAATTCAGATTGAGGGTAATAAAACCGCACCTGAAATATGTTAAAAATGGTCACAGCTGAGTAGCTTATTACCTACTTGGTAATAAGAAAAAAAGCCCCTATGAATCAGTTCAGCTGGGAGAATTAAACAGGGTCCTGCTACAGGTGAGAAGAACCCTCTGGGGTTTGCTTTTGGGCATAGAAGAGTTTCCATGTTACCATTTGAGGGCTTCTGTGGCCTGACCAAAGGAGGACAAGAAAAGGCTTGTTATTTCCTTCATTGTCTGCAGGTGCAGTTGTACTATTTTTTCCATTTAATCTGTGGAGAAAAGGTCTGGCTAAGTAGAATGGCTCTGGCATTTATTGTCCTGTGCTTGTTAAGTCCTGTAACAAATCTCAGGTGGAATGAAGCAGAATGATCAGTCTTGGAAGAAATAAATTAGCTTTTTTCAGCTTGAGATGCCTGTGAAAAGTTAGGAGATCAGTTTGATTTCAACTTCTAAGGAGATGGGGTTTTTAAATTTGTTTTGTATTGTTTTTAATGGAAATTGAATTTTAGTATTGTTTCTTTAAGGGTTCTAATGTTTTGATTACTGGCTTTACAAGTAGCACATGGCTGCACCATGAGTTTTTAATTAACAATTTATGCCAGCTGAAAGAGATCTTAGTTTTCTTCATTGCCTCTTACCTCCTGTGCAGGACAGATGCTTTCTGTGAGATGGGTGGTTAGCGGTCAGAGCAAAGAGTTCTGCCCACACTTGTTTGTGCTCTGTGAGAGTGAGGCCCAAGGAGGAGATGTGAGAGAGTTTGAAAGAGCCCCCTGTAACTGCTCTCAGCATCCAGAAACTACAGCTCCAAGCAGTCAAGTGCTTTGTCTCCCTGCTCTCAAAGCGTTTCTCTCAAAGGCTAAAGCAGCAGTGCCAAGGTAAGTCTAGAGTGATAAAGAGAAAACAGCTTCCTTAGCTGAGCAGAAAAGGAATAAGGAAAAGATTATGAGTTTCCCTGGTTTTTCCTGGACTGGGTTGTAACTGCAGCAAAATGACTAGAGCAAATAGCCCTTCTGAAAGACAATTTTGCATTTCTTAATCTGTATGAATTTGTTTTAAGTTTAAAGTGCTTGCATAGTTGCCGTGCAGGCTTGTGCTTGTATTCTGATTAGAATTGTTAAATTGGTAGACTGGGGAGATGTGAAATTTCATGCTATATTCTCAACTTGATCCGTAATATTCCAGTTATCATAACACCTAATTAGGAAAGTACAAAATTAAAATGCATTCTTATCTAGAAGGACTGAAACAAGAATACAAAAGCAAACTAGAAAACAAAAAATGAACAGTGAGAAGTGTTGTCCCTTAACATCCTAGCTCTACAAACTGCTTTTGAAATACAAGAGATAAATCTAGCTATTGGAAAGTCAGCTTAGAGAACAGCTGTGCATTAAGAGATGTCTAAGCTCCTTTCTCTGCAGGAGCAATTAGAAGCCTTTCCCATAAAGTTAATACTATTAATATAGCTATAGTAGATTTCAAAGTCTAGATCTAGAAAAATATGTGCTTTGTGTCTGTGCAGCCACTTGTTGGTCATACAAATATTCCCAAGACAAACTAGTGGGGAATTCGTGTGCTTTGATCATCGGTATTTAGTTTTGGATCACAGGTATTTTAACTGTTCTTGTACTCTATAATGCAAAGGAAAGAGAAGATGGCTATTCTTTGATTCAGTTATGTACCTATACAAAATATATTTGCTGTGTAGAATGTGTATAAGCATAGATTCTCATACTCATTTATATGCATCAATACACACAATATTCAAACAAGGGTCTTTGCCCCAGGGTCTCCTTACCTAACTCGTGATTCCTTCCAGCAGAAGAGCTCTCCCAGCATTCAGGGCTTTGATGGATTTCTTTTCCCTTCCATGCTTCATTTGTTCTCCTTCCCCAGGCTGTATGCAGTGGGTGATGAAGTCTAAAATGAAGGATGAGCACGGCTTTCTGAACATGCTTTTGCAGAAAACTGACAATGACAGGATGCTTGCTAGCTCTCCCTAAAACTTCCCCCTTAATGTTCTTTATGTTGGACATGCAATACTACCACCTATTAACCTTTGTTTTAGAGATAGATTGTTTTGGTAATGAGACTTTCTATTCCTGGAAATCAGGTGAGTGAAGTATATATATCACATCCAGGGTAAAAAGGAGTGTTTCCTGCTGAGACATGTGTCTCATATGATAGTGACACAAAATTCTTATTTAGCAGATTCTGTTTCTAGTAATGAAGGGGTCACTATTATCTATTATGCCTTTTTGGGAAGTTACTGCTCTCTTCCAAGATTATTTCTGCAGAGATATTGTGAAATATAACTTACTGCCAAAGCAAAAACAGAACTTAAAGAACACATGAAAACAGTTCCTCTGTGTTAGTGTTTACAGGAAGGTGCCACCTTTTTTCTTTTCAAGGACACTTGATGTCCAAGAAATCAGCAAATGGAGTGTCACAGTGCATGACTTCCCATATTCTGCCAAGGAGTCCTCAGATCTCAGAATTACTGTCTTGCTATGTTGTTGTTGCACTAGACCCTACCAGGCAGGGAAGCTGGATTCTTTTTTCCTAGTGGTTTAAATTTTAGCTTATGAGCTGCTTCAGAAAAATATTAACTCACCTAAAAAGTCTGGGTAACTTACTGTGTATGATGTTACCCACTTGCACCTGTTGTGCTACAGTCTGCTTTCCCAGAAGTATTTCTTCAGCCTAACAGATTGATGATTGGCATTTAAATATGTACATGTGGGTATAATGATTTGATCTCACTGTTTTAAGGTGACTTTCATGAGAGGACAATTTTGTTGTAAAGAAGAGATAGTTAAAAAAAGAACAGGTGTTTTATTGTCTTCATTTGAAGCCTGTGGATCCACAGTCACAAACAAAGAAATTACCCAATATATCATGAGAGATGAACCCAGGGAGCGATTACTTCAGCATTCCTGAAAATGGAGGGCTTGCCACATGAATGCAAGGGGTTACTGATTTCAGCAACTTGCCTCTCAGCCCCCCAGAGCACAGGGAGACTCTAAGTTGGGAACACACCTTGTCACTGCTGCCAAGCTGCCCTCTGGGAGGCTGGAAGGGAATTTAGGTAGGACCTAAGCAGCAAACATGAGATTTTGCTGTCAAGTGGCTGGGCATTTTGAGGATGCTGGCTCTAAAAATCAAACTCTTTGTTTCAGGTGATAAACAGCTCATAAAATTGAATCTCAAATATCTGTCTGTGTTTGTGATCTGTTAGGGTAAAAAGTGAGAAGATATTCTTCTCTGTAGCCACAGGAAAAGGGGAAATAGAGTGTTTGCAAATGCTAGACTTGAATTATGGCTGTGAATGTAATGTGTGTATTCTGTATATTAAGAGGAAGAGTCTTTTGCTAATCTTAATGTAAAGTTTTGACCTGGAGCGAATGTAAGTGATTCTTCTGAGAGCCTCTCTGCAATCTATGAAACTATCAATGGAATAGGTTCAAGCTTTTATTTAGACTCTGCTCAGATATTTTGTCCTTTGACTTGATAAGTCGACATAGAAACATTTAAGCATTAAAGATAAGATCTTGTTATCAACTAGACTTAATTGGTGCAATTAATGAGCTCAGTGGAGCTCTCTAGGTTTTCACATTGTGAAAATTTTTCCATTTGGTGGTGGAACTCTGTTTTCCTGGGGTTTTCTCATTTCCATCTCCCTTCTCCTGCAGAAAACATAGATTGCTTTCCCTCCCTAGCCCCCTGCCTATTGCTTATTAAATGCTGCATGAAAAATGAATAGCATGAAGGTCGAAGTATTCTGCGTAATCAAGAAAGCTAATTATGAATTTTAGTGTTTACTTTTAAGAGCAATTATTCATTGGAACACAAATGCCTGGAGGAAAAAAAGAAGGCTTTTCCTGCATTTGACATCTTTAGATCTGGATATATTTTTTACTGTTCAAACAAAAGCTAATTTTAATGTAGACATTTCTAGATTAGATTTTAATCTAGTCTAGTAAAGTAAGTGAGCTCATACAAGGCATTTATAATAGCACCTCTTAGGTAGAAAATTTAGACCTTT
The DNA here is from genome assembly GCA_013400955.1 of Drymodes brunneopygia. Classification (NCBI taxonomy): domain Eukaryota; kingdom Metazoa; phylum Chordata; class Aves; order Passeriformes; family Petroicidae; genus Drymodes; species Drymodes brunneopygia. Next base: position 143,655 of record VZTZ01012818.1, read on the forward strand.
CAGTGGTTAAATTTAGCTCTTTGATCAGTGAAAGTTAACTATCAGATTGCCCTCTTGGAGAAGGATTAAATGCTGTTTCCTTTTCTAATGAAAATAATTGTCAGAAGGGTGTAGTCATCTACTGTGGTCAGTGAAAACTCATAAAAACCAATTACCTGTACTCAAGATTCAATAGGAAAAAGTACCATGTGAGACAGCTTTGGCTAACACAGGCAGCTTTCCTAAGCTTGGGAACTAAAGGCTTTGTAGCAAACTGAATTATGATTTACAATTCAGGAAAGATCATTTAACTGTGTTGCTTAGTTGAAACATTTAACTATTCCTGGGCCCTATCTGGGCAATTTATTCTTTTTAAATCTTTCTATGATGATTTCTGTTATGAAACCCTGTTCATCAGTGAGCATGTGACAGCTAAGATGGGGTGATGGGTATTTTAAGGATATTTGGTGTTTGTCCCTGTGGAATGAGATGCAAAATCTCCTTTGTGTCATGTCAGCACCACTGTGCCTCACGCTGTCACTACACTATTTCATGTGCTGTTGACCTCTCTGAGAGCGGGCAGAGGAGAGTCAGAGTTGAAATTCCCTATGTCCTTCAGTCTGTGGCAGTGCTGTGACAGCTTTGTGGAGAGGGAGGGTTTGGGGAGTAGATCTTGAGCCACAGGATGTGAAAACGATTTAGTTTTCTTTTGTGTACACAAAATGCCCAATTTCTCTGTGCATTTCTATCCAGCAATGCAGCCAGATTCAGGGTGATTATTTTTGTGCTTCTTTTCCATACAGAATAGCATCTGCTATTGATTGTATTAACTGAATGAATATATTAACTACTGAACTGTATTAAGGAATTTTTGGTTTATCACATGCTTAGCTGATAACATCTATGGTTAGAGCTGACATGGTTCACTATTGACTGGTAGACTTATTTCTAAATTTATCAGGTAAGAGTGAAATAAATCCAAGCCAGGTAAATGCATATTCAGTGAGAGCTGGAAAAAAGTTCCTACTCCTGTAGGATAGGCTGCAGCAGACTTGGGAAGAAGCTGAGTGTACTTTGGCAGAAGGGATGTAGCAGGTGCCCTAGAGCACTTCTTCCTTTTTAATGCTGTTCCCTGAAGCAGAGAATGATCTCAAGTGCAACACAGATTCCCACTGATGAAGCAGCTTGCCAGTGGACCTAAGCATTTCTTACAAACCTAGTTCCTCCCTGCCCTATGCATCTCAGCTGCAGACATAAAGCACCATCCAAAACCAATCCTCACAGCTTTGGTCTCTGACACAAACATGATTTCTGCAAAGCAAACAAAAACTTGGGCTTCTGTAAACACAGGCAATGCTGATAACACCCATCAGCAATGTGTGGGTACAGTGATTACAGGAAGAAGCAAGAAATGCTGTAGACGTGCATCTTCTCTGTCCAACCTCCTCCCTTGCAGCCTCCTGGCATGCTGGTGCTGACAGTCTGTCTGCCAGTGTCTATCTGTGTCTCTTTCAAGGTGCCTCGAGCTGCTGGAGATCTGAGGGACAGCCTCTGGCTATGCCAGGGGTCATGCTTGAGGCAGAGCTGTTGTACAGTCTCCAAGCTTGGTCTCTGGGAGAGCCCTGGGGAAGGCTGATATGATAAAGATGCAGTTCTAATTTATTATTTTTTAACCTTCTTGGGGAGTGCTGGGAGTCAGCTCGCTCTGGGAAGTCCATGAATGACTGACAATGCTAAAGAGGAGACTTCTGTTCTAAATGGGGCCTTTTCTAGGCTCACTGTGATGTTCCCAGGCTGCTCTTGGCTAAGTTGAGAGGCAGCTCAGGATGGCTTATCCTGAGCTTGCTCTCATGGGTCAGTGCTTTAACAAGGGCTCTGCATCTGACAGAACAGTTGTTCACTTTGGTTTGCCCTGCCAAACTGCCTTGCAGTGGTCTCACAGCAGAGGTGGAGTGGGCACCTCCAGAATCATCTATTGTTAGTGGGCACAGGGTCTTCCAGACCTCCTATGTGTTCTTTTGATAGATAAAAATGAAACTGCTCAGTACTTGTCAATAAACAAGAACGAACTGGGGAAAAAACTAATTAGTCTCAGTTTCTTATCTTCCAGCTCCTGGTAACATTTTCAAAGTGTTTTTGTACCATTACTTTAACTTGTTCACTCTCTCTGGTGGGATATTTCCAACCCATTAGTATGTGGGACTATCTGAATTAGTTATGTGGTGATCTAAATTTTGGCTGACTTTCTCTTATGCCATTTCCTACCAAAAAGAGTAAAACCCGAAGAATTTTACTTTTTACTGCTACTTTAATTCAAACAATGCAAAATTGCCTGTCGCAGAAGTATTTTTAAACACAAGGCAGTATCTTTGCCCAGCTATAAACAGAGGTATGAGTACCTCCTGTCCATGAAAACTGCTGCCAGTCCAGAGCTCTGGACCCTTTTTTGTGCTTGTAACCACAAATCACCCTGCAGCCATCTGCAACCATCAGCTCATTTCTGAAAGTATAAAATGGAGTGTAAATGGGTTAAGTGAGATACAGGCCCATCTTCTTATGTGCTTGAAATAACAATAGAAGCAGTTGACTGCATTTTCTGTGGATACACTTGGTCTCATTTGTGTGTGCTCTCTATTGGCAATTGCTGCTCTGCTTTGCTAAAAAGATGAAATACAAAAATGCTCTGTCAAGTGTCATCTGATTCACAATGGATAGTTCGTTAATGAAGACAAACTGTGGGCTTTATGAAGAGCAGAATATTGAGCAGAAGGAATCCCAAGGATAAGCGTTTGTTTTGTGAATTTTATGTCTAATTCATAAATAAGGCATAACAATTTAAATCTCCCCTCTGAATTAATCTGATATGGCTCTGAAACAGTACTGATAGTTATGATCTTTTTCTTTGCCCCCGGTGCCTACATGAGCACTGTCTTTATTGCCCTTTGTGCTGTGCAATTATCTAGTGGCATTAATCGCTGCACTTCTAAAATAGTTTGCCATGCATTCACATATCCTGTGGTTTGCTTATGTAGTAAATCCATACACAGCTACAAGAAATATCTGGTTCTGTTTATGAACCCTTAAGTGCACACAGCTATTGACAGTGTATTTTAATGCAGATATTACTATTGTTGTTTATTCTATTACATTGTAATTAAGTTCCACAATTAATTTTAATTATTACTAACCTTACATTAGCTTTCTGAATACCTCAGATATGCACAATAAATACATATAGATGGATAGTGAGCTGGAAAAAAATTAAGGCTTGAGCTTTCAACAAAGTGACTTGAGAGGAATTATGGAAACATCCCCCCCTTTTTTTTAAACTAATGTGTGTGCAACATTTTACCATTTAACAGACATGCAGTTTGAAAAGAAATCTTGCCACAAGGTATAGCCTTGCTCATCACGAGCTGGTATCTGCAAGATTTCTTTTTTTAATGTGGACAAAACAGTAGATAGAAGCAGTAGCTATTTAAGATGATTTGAGGTTAGCTGAGCAATGAAGTTCACAGGGAAAGGAGTGATGTTAAGTGCTAAGGAAAATATGGCTGGTACTTGAACTTTGCTAAGGAGGCAGTTGTTTAAAGTGTGGAGGCCAACACTAAAGCAGCAGCAAATTGGCAAGAAGATGGAAGCAAAAACCAAGGCATTTAGTACAGCTTCTGTATTGGTAAGCCAGAATACAAAGCAGCTCCTAGTTTGCTCCGTAGTGAGAGGAGATAGGCAGGGCTTTGTGTCTTTCTGCAGTTATTCCTGCTCATTCCAGGCAGGCATAAAGGATGCTTCAGTGGGCTGGGCTGAAGGGGAGTTGATAAGGGTAGAAACTGTGCAGACTCTGAGATTGCCATCACCTCCCGGGACTTGCAGTAGAGGCCAGGGGCAGGTTTGTCCCTGAGAACCTCAAATGTCAGGGAAAACTGAAGGAAGGATGTCATCACCCTTGCTCCTCCTAAACACCAGCTGAGTCAGTGCAACTGGTAAAGTATTGGAGGCACTGAGAATAAGCTCTGTTTAAGTTATTCTTGTTCAGACTGAGGAAGCCCATGTATAATGTAATCATGCTGTTGTTTTAATAAAAGGAAAAGAAGAAAGACCATTCTGAGATTCTTCTTGCATCTGCTTGAGCATTCTTATTTAAAAAAAATCTGCAGTATCTTTCTTCTTCATTTCCTCATGCTTCCTAATTTGCATGTCAAACAAAACCTCCCTGACTAATTTTGATGACACTGCAAGCATTTAGCTCTGAAGACAATCAGTGTAAATTGTCACACGTTATCAGATAACCACTGACAAACAACCTATGTGCTTCGCAGTCTAATGTGCAATGATATTTCTCATGAAATTAAGAAAAATCGAAATCACCACAAAACTGTGTCTTTTGTTTGGGAACACATTATGTGCAGTGCTGGAAAATGAGAGTCAGGGAATGTGGCTGAGCTTCCTTTTTGCTCTGCCCCTAAGGCCTATTTAGCCTTGAGACATTTACCATATGCCACAGATTATTTTAACTATGAGTGCTCCACATCTTTATGGCTATGGAGCTACCACTGGGCTTTCACTATTACTGGATTTCCAAGGTTATTTTTCTGAACCAGTCAAAGAATTATGCTGATGTTGCAGACATGTCAATCTTGATTTTAGCATTGTTTTTCTGGTTTGTTTTTTTTTTTCTCCCATGAATAAATTTAAGTATCTGTGAACAGCCATTTATTACCTTGCAGTGTGAACTTGAGGCAGAGAGAGCAGAGTGTGTGCGTGTATATATTGCCTGGCAGGGGGCACGTCTTCCTTTAAACTATGGGAAATGTAGATATTGCATTTTCATATTAGGCACATTGAGCTTTGGAGGTTAGTTTCCAGTCAGTTATCCTACTTGGTGAGGTGAAGCGATCCATACTAAAGGTATTTTTCAGCAATATCTTTGCAAATGTCATAGAAACCACCTCTTTATTGTTGGCAATTATTTTTCCCAGTGGAAGGACATCCCGGTCTTATAATGGCAAAACAATAGGAAGGTGCAAAATTGGCCTTGTCAACTCTGATAGACTTGACTGAATGCACAGCAACAAAGAATAACTGAATATATATATATATATGCTTTCTTTTCCTAGGATATTTTTTGTTTGTGTCATAAGACATAATTTCACTTTTCTCTATATTCTGGTTAGCAGGCAGAAGGAAATATCTCAGATATACAAAGCTATTATTAGATGTTACCTATAAACATGGGTTTTCATTAGTTTGATGTGCTGATATAGCATTTGTTAGAAATATTTTTTTCTTCTAAGAAAGACGTAGTCAGAGAGAACTTTTTACTCATAGATGGAATTGGAGTGTGCATGTTGTATATCATTTAACAAGGAATGAGAAGATGAAAGGTCATATACAAGTTTTACCTCATTTGAAAGGTAAGCTTGAACTGCTTAAAACCCTTGCTTAAGGTTTGGTAACAAAAAAACTACCAGAGCGAGAGCTTTTTCTTTGGCCTGTTCCCAGGATTTTCTGAAGGGCCTCCTTGTCTTGCTCCTCACTTGTCTGAGTGTGGGTCACTTCCCTGTGGCTGGAGGGCTCATGGAGAGCCCATCACATGAGGCAGGAGTGTTCCTCAGCCACCCAGCTTTAGTACTCAGAGTGCCTCATGGCCTCTATCCCTCAGCTGCAAAGGGGCCAGGGAACAACTGAAAAATAATGTAAAATATTTGCCAACACACTGTTGTCAGTGTGTGAACAGAATGCTGAGCTTTGTGTTGCATGTACACCTCTTCTCCGTGTCGATAAAAAATCATTTGGGTGCTAGTAACTGGCTGGCTGACTGGTGTGAGAGCATTGCCTAACAGCTCCTACCCACAGATGTTGGATTTTTGCCTTCTGCTTGGATGCAAATACACTTAAAATACTGTGGAGTTCCACCGTGAAATTTTGTTTTGAGGGTTTGCCTCAGGTGCTCCCTTCAGGTGCCTCAGGGTGATGGATGGAGTGGGACAGTGAGAAACTGTGCTCAGACATCCTGTATCAGATGGGTGCTTAGGGGAGGTGGCAAGCACTGAGAGCCCACCAGGGTCAAGCAGCCCTCCAGCCCCTTGGGCTGAGCAGGACCCTTCTCTCCTCTCTCCACAAGCACCTGGCTGTGCACTCAGCCTGGCCCCTCCCATGGGGATGGGAGGCGCTCCAGTCAAAGGGATGGTGTTCTCTTTCCCAGCAGGTGGACAAACTTGAATGTCTGGTTCTGCCCCAGTTCACACGGTCTGCTCCCTAAAGAGATCAAAGCACATTTATTTCTGGCACAAGACTTGATACAGATTCCTGTGGCTGTGTGTCAGCAGGGCATGGATGGACTCGCTGACCATCGCAATAACCCCAGATCCACCAGGATGTCAACACCCCTCACCATACCTTTCCTTTTAGGAAAATAGTCTTTCTTGTATCTAGCAGACCAACTTTCTCTACCAATTGGTTTGTAATGATCATCAAATTCTCTTGAATATTTGTTATTTTTGAGGTTTTATGGATTAAGTGATCTCAGATTTTTCAGACATCCATGTGAAATAGTCGTGAAACAAGATGATCAACTGACTCATTTAATGTTACACCATAAAGCATGGCTTGATTCAGCTTTGAGTTTCAGCTGTGTCTAGCTGCAGTTATAACCCAGCAGTGAATCACTACTCCTTGGTCACTGATCCTTTTGGTGTTGCTTGGGATCTGTGATTAGAAAAAAAAAATTTGTCGAAGTTAGATGTTTCCTGTCCCTTGGTCCTAAGCCACTGTAATTAATTATCTGTATACCTACCATTCTAATGTCCAAATAGTTGTATTTGTTCATTTTTCTTACTTTCCTAAGAATTTTTGCCAGCTTGTGAAGAGGCTGGTTAGTTCACAGCCTATCCCCCACAGCTCTGTACCACATCACAAGCTCTGTCATGTGTTAGGGTGACTGGCACTGAGTCGTGCTTTCTTTTACTGTACCTGCACTGTATTTTTTCTTCCATAATCAACTTTACTCATATTCTCTCCTACCTTTTCTTTATTCAGGTAATAATTCACATGCTAATGGGATTTCGCTTGAGCCTGTTTCTAGAAAAATAGCTCTTAGCTGAAGTTTGTCTGTACTTTCCATTGTAAAGAACAGTTTAGATTTGAGTTCGGTTTTTTTTTTTCCCATATAGCTGACATGGGTAACCAGCAAGCAGTGTGCTGCTTAAAATCCCCTGTAAAAAACTGAGTTGGGTGCCTTTACAATTTGTAGTAGTTTACCAGAGATAAAAACAATGTTGGAGCACTCATGCTAAAGGCTGTTTTCTCCTTTGCCTCATGATTTTATCTGGCAATCTCCCTTGACAGGGGCTGATTTGACATCTTAGGGGGTCCACAGACAAATGCCTGTCATGGTAAAGATGCTCCAGAGTGCTGCAGGGCTTGCAGTACTAGTAGCCAGGATGCCCAGCGCCATCACCTTGGGATTTCCACCTGTGTCTCAACACTCACTGTGTATTCAGCATTCAATTCTCAGTTGGGCATCCAGACTCCTTTGAAAAAAGGTTGAGAAACTTAGAGAAAGGGATTCTCTCAAACCAGGAAAGCTCATATTGCTTGTAACAGCTAGGAAGTGAACATTGAAAGAAAGAACTGGAGTTTGTGTGTGTGCCATGCTCCTCTTCCTTTGGGATCCCAAGTGTGACCCTTTTCTGGGGGTTTATTCTGAAATGTGGCATTAGTTAGATACATCTTTGCATTTCCCTGCTTTGAGCAGGGTTTGTACCAGGTGTCTTCCTGAAATCACTTCTGACCTAAATAATTCCTGCCTAGGGCGAACTGGATGAAGGGGCATAGCACGACATTGCCCTGTTTCCAGTGGCTTGTGATTAAAGCAGCAGCACGTGAGAGACCCAAGTTCACATTCCTGTCCTGCCTATTTCACAAAAACATGAATCCCTCTGTTCTACTCCTCAAGGGGCTATCCTGACAAACAGGTTAATAGGTACTCTGGAGGGCTGAGGTCTCCTGTGGTTTCTTGGTCTGGAGGGGGGTTTACCTTGAGAAAGAGACAGTTGGATGTTGGCTCCATGTGTTACAGCAATTACCTGCAGATGCAAAAGACTGGGTCAATAAATGTGGAGTTATTTATGAAATATGCACAAGGAAGAATAGGAAATAGCCTTCAGGTTACTGTGCTTACCTGCGTGTCAGACAGTGGAGTTGAGGGGGATCTGAATGTGGTTCTCTGGCTCCACTGCACTAGTAGATGTTTTGGTATTTTCTATGCCTTCAAAAGCCTTCTAACTCTTTGGGGAACATGCCTATTTATGCTGTAAACTGCGTATCGAAGTCAAAGCCATGTTTATGAGCCATGGTAGCAGCCCGCTCAGTACCAAGGGATAGCTGCAATGCCTGAATGAAGCTAAAAGCTGCCCTTCTTTCTCCTGGCAAATCTCACTCTTGGCATGACCACTAGGAGGTCCAGGAGGCTTTGTGCCTGTTTTTATTTTGTTTTCTTCGGATTGTTTTTATTTTTTTTAAGAAAGAAAGTCTGACTCTACAGTATCAGGAAGCTTCCTTCTATAAATACAGCAATTATGGGCAAAAATGTGTTTTACAACCAGTGCTGAACATCATATTTTCTTTAACTGCTGGATAAATACTAGAATCTGAGTTCCTAGAAATTTATGCTGCAGTAGGTCAGAGCATATCCTCACAATATGATAAAATCAATCCAGGTAATTCTGTGTGAGACTCTGAACTTCTAGACATGTGAACACATAAAATTCCATTGGTGTAACGGGTTTTCTACTGCAAAGGAAAATGTTTGGTTTGGTTTTGTTTTCTCTCTGGCCTGCAGGAGTAAAATATTTCAGTACGCATTAAGAATTATGCACTTTAACTGTAAATCAATTGACTGGTTTATATGAAATGTAAAAACCAGCATTTTCAGGCATTGCATTAGAATAAAAAGAACTGTTCTACAAGGACAGCTTCAGCCCTCAGCCCAACTTACATGCTTAGCTGGATTAAAATGAGTAGAATTGAAATAAGTAAGTCTGGATCAAGTCCAAGCCAAAATTAGGCTGCAGTGAACCCAACATTGAAGCCAAAGGTCATTTTCCAATTGATTTTGGTAGATAAAGGATGTTAGAGCCAAGAAAGATGTTGAAAAACCTGCTATTTCTGCTGTTAGTGCTTTGTTGAGAATATACCTGGTTAAGGTTTTGCCAGCTATTTGCTGTGCAGGGCATGGGGAAGGTGCAGGCAGCAGGCTGGGAGAAAATGATTGAACCCAGGATTTAAGGGCTGAAACTCTAAGGCAGCATCCTCCTAGTAGGCCAGTTATGGAATTCAAGACTCTGGAGCCAAACTGGCTGTTCTAGGAATACACTGTTAAATACCTGATGGCTCTTCTAATGAAATAACCTAGGTTTTTCTACACTAGAGCACATCCAGTGGCATAATTTCCCTCACTGTGAAGAGAACCTGAGAGGTCCTTTTAGATAATTGGGCTGCTGGGTTTTTTTCACACTAATTAAACAGAAAATGTTTTGAAGTGAAGTCAGTCACTCTCCCTGGCACGTTGCCACGTGGAATGGTGCAGGGGCAGACCCACTCACAGCTCTCTTCACTGGCTACAGCCTACAGAAATTGGTAGGAAAAAGACTCAGTGCAAAACGGCCTGTTCTGTGGAGATGTAAGTAATAGCAACATTAGACCAATAAAAATCAACAGTGTGATTTTTATGTGCAGCTGTAATTATTTTGCACTAAAAGGAGGCGCGGGAGAAGTACAAAGCTGGCGATTCCCATTGCTAGCAGAACGCCTGCCTCCTCCTCGCTGCCTCTCACAGACACACATCAAACAATTGCATTAGCACTTCTGCTGCCTTTCTTCTCCCACCCTCTTTTTTCACACCATTTAAGAGCTAAAGCAGTGTTGATAGTTGAGCCTAACAGTGAGTTTTGTTTGAACACAGCTTATCCTATCAAAGATAATTCAGACATTTCTGCACGTGTTTTGAAGGCAAGTTTAAGTAATTTTTAAAGATGCATTTCTCCGTTGGCAAATAGTAAATAACTTGTTCTGTTTAATGCTTCTGAAAGCGTATCTTTGTGGAAAAGCTTGCTGTGGAAAGTTGGAATAGGGTAAAATTCTGCCTCTAATCGCAGAGATAAGCTCTATGTGATTGTGGATCTAGAATACATAGAGTTCTAAAAGACATTTTTATATATTCTATGCCTTTTGTGAAATTAAAAAGCCATTATTATAGAGGAAAAACTTTTAATAGTTCATCTTCATTGCCACCTTTACTACTGTGGGAGAAATTTTAAGGAATAGCAATACAGTAACTCTAGGTGATTTCTGCAGACGACTGCTTTTTTTTTTCCTTTACATGTTTTTAACAGTTTTTGGATCAGGCCCCAAATATGTGTAAATAGCTTTTTATAAAAGCTATTAGAGTGTAATCGTCCTCCCATCTGGATTTTATGTTCTGGCTATTAATGCTACAGATGCTTTAAAATACACAGCTCCAAGCCCTGCTCTGATCCTATTAGCTAAGGCCTAAATTCTATTTATTTTCAAAGAGGCATGGAGAAATTCTTGGGATTTTAAATATATGTGCTCACCTTACATAGGAGATATGTTTAGTGCTGTGGTTATAGATAATACACATAGTGATGTAACTCCAGAGCTGCTCCTACTAGGACCTTTGCCATCAAGTTCAGCATATACAAGTTTGTGTTCTTTGCTTATGTATTATCAAAATACATGCACATTTGCTCATCAGATTCCCTAGCAAGCTTTCTCTTTGAGTCAGTGTGTCTCCTACAAGGGTTCAAGTGTTGTGGTCTTACATAATCAGATGATGGCCAGAATTTCTAAATAAAATCTGTGGGCATAATTTGGTGTTTTGAGTGGTCCTGCTTTTGTAAGAGAAAACACAGTGTAGTCTTGAAAAGCCCATCCATTGCATATGGAATATTTGTGGAAGTCTGTGGGAGTTATATCCAATTTCTGGTATTTTAATAGGAATTAGGTCCCTAGATCCAGTGTGCTCTCCAGAATCTGTGACTTATTTATTCCCCAAGATTTGCAATGAAGACCAGAATCCTGCTGGGCTAAACCACAGACCCAGTTACAATTTCTGCCTGAAAGATTCCTCTATATATCACTTCAAACATAGGATCTGGTCAAAGCACAGAACCCCAAGTTTGTGTAAAAATATCTTATTATCTATATTGTGCAAAAAAAAAAAAAATTTGTTCTGCTCTAGTGTTTTGGGTTTTTTAAATCATCATTTAATGAATAGAATTATCTAATACATTTTTTTCCAGAGATTAATGCAGTATCTTGAAGTTACCTAAAGGATATATGATTCCTCAGGTTTCATGGCAGGTATGCAAATGTTTATTGAAGAGAGAAGCATTTAGGGATGTAAATCCATGCTGCTTGTTGAGGCATAACTTACTGTTGCCCTTGGGAGGGAAAAACACACTGCACTTCTGTGTGTGTGTGTTAATGAACACATCTTTAATATACTGGCACATTTTACTTGCTGCAACGCTCAGGTTTTCGTTTTCCATTTTTATTTAATGTCAGCTCCAACGGCACTAAGACGTCTGTGGTCTAGGCACAGATGTGTGAAAGTAACCTGGAAACCTGAACACTAAAGAGAGTTAGTAAGAAATATCAGTGTTTTTCATAACTATTTTCTACATGTATCTCAGAAGGATCCTATTTATTATCTGTATACGGTTCAAAGATTGTAATGATAAATATAAAAGTATACCCAGGGGAAGAGTAAATAGGAACATGAAAGCCAGAAAATGTTGTGACGTGAATTATTGTCACTATGTATCAGTGAAATAAGTTTTGTGTTTTGAACAGTTTTTCTTAATTATTTGCCTGTGAAGGGTATCTATTTGGTCATGTTTGGTAATGCTCCACAAATTTCTGGTACCTTTCGACATGCACGCTCTATGCCTCTGCATTTACTAAAGCTTTTGAAATCCACACTACTGAAAATGTGCCTGTTTAATGGCAGTTATCACCTTTATGTGACTATAAATAGCATAAATTAAAAAATTACCCAGGGTGAAGTTAACAGACCTTTCTGGTGTCATCCTTCAGGTAATTTTAAACCAATCACCCACTGGACAGAAACTTCCCCAGGAGAAGTGCAGTAGGGAGCTGGTGCCTTTTGCTGAACACCAGACTTGTCCTGTTAACATAGATCCTCTTTTCCAGATGCATATTTCCCTAGGAAGGGATATGTGCTTTAGGGGCCTGAGCCAAAATGTGAGCCTGTTCAAATATTCAGTGCATGAGGCAACACTCAGCATTTCTATATTTGGGGATGTGTGCTGAATTTTTTTCTCATACTGACTACAGTATAGCTATACATCACGGGTGCTTGTGATGTTCATAAAAATAATACTGTGTAATAATAGAGTATGCAATGGAGTAATAAATATCCTTTAGGATGTAAGACAAAGCCTAATAAATTCATTAGGAAGACTAGATTTCCAGTCCCTAGCAGCAGACCTAGCACTTAAATCAAAATCACAACTGCATTAGTCTGTCTTTGATAGAGACTTGGAAACAGACTTTAAAATGAGATGTCTGAATAAAAAAAAAACACCCTTGCTTTCATAAATACTAAGTATGAATCTAGGCATAATAGACATGAATGTGGAAATGGAGGCATCTTAGCATGTCATTGTGTCTCAGTTTGATTGCACATTGTGAGGCCTGGTGGCTCGATGCCTTCTTTCCTTGAGCCTTGTGATCACACCAGCCAGTGCAGTGGCTGATGAAGCAAAGCTGTCCTTGCTGTAATAGAAACCTGAAGTGAAATGCAAGGCACTAACCTCTTTTAGACTTGGATGCCAATTTGTAAATTTCCATGGAAATGCTGCTCTGTAAAAATGCAACCTCACATTTACACAGACCTGCCTGAGACTGCATCATGCGTGGCAGCTTATGCCAAGTAAGGGTGGTGCTGTGGAAGGGACAATGAGGCCAGGCTGACAAAGTGTTTTTGTTTGGGTTTTTATTTGTTTGTTTGTTTTTCTTTAACCCCCATTCAGCAAGGGGCTGCCAGTGCAGTAGTCTCAGTTCTTTTAGTCCCATATGTCCATTCTCTAGCTGCGGCCTCAGACAGGGCACAGGAATGTGGACATTGATTATTCAGGCACACCACACTGCAGTAGTCCATTAACAATCTGCCTGCTGGATATATAATTCCTAGTTCTGTTTAAGTCTAAAATACTTTAACTTGGGCAGATCTTTAGTGTTGTATTGCCATTTGAGGTCTGCCACAGGTTGGTTTGTGCGACTACTAAGGATGTAAAAACTAATGTGTTTTTTCCTGTGCTTGGGGAAATACGGAGCTGGTTTTTTATGCAAAGACCAAATCCATTGCCTTCCTGAAAAAGCAATGGTGACCATCCAAGTACAGCTTTCCAAATTCTTGCCAATGTGATCACTGCATGGTAGATACAAAGCATGATAGAACTCAGAAGTTAGTGAGTATTTATTTCTAGTCTGTTTTTTAGGTAGATTCCTATTCCTGAAGACCAAGCTGAAAGGCTGTGTGGAAGAACATGAGTAACTGGAGGAGCTTACAGTTTTTTCTGGTGTTGCCAAGATGCTGGTTATTGATCACACAAGCCAGTTGAATAATATAAAATTCATGACATATTCTTCTGACTTCGGCATTAATTCTTATTCTATGATCAATATTGGAAAGTTATCCAGATGTTCTTACTAGGAGACAATTTTTTTTTATTATTTTAATTTACCAAGCTAAAGGAGTAAAGAAACAAATGGTTTCTCTTCTGTAAAGTCTGTATCTGTTGATAGGCACAGGAAGAATATGGGCATTTCAGGGGAGAAGTACAGCAGGAGAAGTGAAAAGGAGAATTTGGGAAGGTAGTGCTGGAAAGCTGGCTTTGCTCTGCATGGGTGAATGGTACAGATCCGATCCTGTGGTATGAAATGTCTGCAACAGCTGCAACAATAGATTAAGGGCCCTGAAGCCCATCTGTGCTGGAAATCTTTCCAGTAACTTGCCTTTTAGGTGTTATTCTACATAATATATGTGTGCACCGTATATGTTTTGGTGTATTAGTGTTTACAGCTGGATAGTCTATGTTCCTCTGTACAATCTCAGATGATGTCTACCTCGATTTTTGGTCTTGTCTGTAAACAGAGAAGTTGCTGCTAGCTAAACACATAAGGAAAACTTTAATAATTCCATGCCAACTGAGCAACTTGAGGTGCTATTTTGGCCCAAGGCAAACCAAATTAATGAGACTTAAATGCAGAATTTTCTCAGCCCCCCCCAGGTGCACTGGTATTGAAGAAAGCTCCTGCTGTGATGATGTATTGGAGTCACAGATACCATAAAATGCAGCACACATTATTATTTTTTAATCCTCTATTTTCTGGTACAGAATACCACCCTCAGACTATGTTTTCAATGTTAGCACTCAATCTATTACAAATAGAAATACAGTTTTCCCTTTCAGCAGATTTCCTTCCTTTTCCTATTTTGTACAATGGATAAGTAACAAGGCTGGAAAGAATGCTTGTCAACTTCAATTTTGCCAAACATGTAAAGGTTATAAAAAACAATCTTTAAAAAAATCCCATGACAAAAATATTTCCAGAATTTAATTAAGATTACAAATATGAACAAATAAACTCTGGTAGCCTGGAGAACCAAAATATTTTGTCATGGGGAAGTGAGAGTTCAGAATGAAAAGTAAAACTGCATTCACACAGACTTCTGTTGTTCAAATAAAAAGGCAGGGAAACACACAAGGCAACCATTGAAGGCTTTTATTAGTCGGTGCTTGTGAAAATACAATGCTCAAGTCCTTTGGAGTCCTTCAGGTTTATGTATCCATATGGAGCTTTGGGGATTACAATGGAGAACCAGAAGTTTGCTCACCTCCTGCAGGATTAGACCCTCAGCCAGTGTACACAGATTTTACTGGAGAAATACCCTTCCGAGTTAGAAGCACTATTTTCTTTATCAAGAGTTTTGTCAGTGAAACACCGGAATAAATAAACAAAACTTTATTCCTCAGTTATGGCATATTTATCTATGGAAATTTAAACAAACTTTACCACTAATCTAATTTATATGGACATCCAAGCTGATAAGATTTTTATGCCTTTGATTATGCTGATAATGGTAAAGCAAGGAATTTGCGTATTGGCAGTGTTTGAAATCAGATTAACCAGAAAAACATATTCACAAAGCTGGTTTGCTAAAGAGAAACCTTTTTACTGCTCTTCTGTGGTAGTTGTACATTCATTGGCATCACAATTTTCAGCAATGAGCAATAATAATATCTGCATTAACTGTTTGAAAGGAAGTAGTAAAGCCAAAATAGATGAACTGAGCTGTTCTAACAGACTAAACAAGGAGATAAGTACAGTTATGGGGATTGATCCTTTTTAGTGCCAAACTGGAGATTTTTCATCAAAGATGAATCTGTGTCAGTTATCACACCACTGGGAGTCAAATCACCTTTCTTTGTTCAATTTAATAAACCAAATTTTGAAGTATAAGGGGCACTTATCTTTTTGAATGAATAGAAATTCTATATTTCTATTTGTAATTGCTCTTTCTGGCTTCAGTAGTAAAGGTGGTTATAGTTCTAGAAGGTGGTGTCATTTTTGTCATTGGTGCTGAGGGAGCCAAGAGATAAGAGTATAAATCAATTTACAGCCTGTTTAAAATCAGGGAACAAAATGCATGAACCTTAATTTAAAAACTGCCTCAGATTATTATTATTGTATGATTAACTAAAGTGGACTTCAACCTC
The DNA here is from genome assembly GCA_013400955.1 of Drymodes brunneopygia. NCBI lineage: Eukaryota > Metazoa > Chordata > Aves > Passeriformes > Petroicidae > Drymodes > Drymodes brunneopygia. The sequence goes on from VZTZ01012818.1 coordinate 159,464, forward strand.
CTTTGAGGTTTGAGTGTGTTAGCATGATAAAATCCATAGCTTTTAACAAACTGACTGCTTTCAGTATTTATTCACTACATTGCACATACATGGGACTATACAGCAAGGGGAAGGTCACTCGGTTAATCCTTGCTTCAAAGGTGTAAGTGGGTATGATCATAATCAATACAAAACCAATACATATTGATTAGCGTGACAATGCTTCACTGAGCAGATGTCTCTTGAAAGGAGAGTGGAAGCAATTTGGTACAGGAGGCTTCCTTTGTCTTCTCCTCTGATGGGAAAGTAAACCAGGACCTGACCACAGTGCTCCATGCTCACCAAGGTACAACAACACCCCTAATGCCAACCTGGCTCAAACAGTACCGTAAGACAAAAACCTTTAGTGAAGCCCATACATCCCCTGGACTTCCCCAGATGCCTCAGCATATCCCATTGCCAAAATGAGGTTGTTCTCCCAGCCCATGGTCATGAATCACTGCTTGGCATATGTAGCTGTCCTCCAGAACTGGTTCCTTTCAGGGTCATAAAATGCTCGTACCAAACAGAAATTAGTCTGTTTTACCCCACAAGGACTGTTTGTAGCTCTGGCCAGACCAAAATCCATGCAGTTAGGATCACTTAGGCAGACAACCACTGCATGTCTGGTTGATTGAATAAGGCAGACTAGTGTTTCTCTGTGCCCAAACACTTCTCTTGAGAGTGAGATGCTTGTTTGGTGAAGGGCTGAGGCCTTGAAGATGGCCACACATCATGCTCAACCCTGATGGACAGAGCTAATGAAATCAATTTGGTCTCTCATGTCTCAGCTTCCCCTGTGCCTGCCTATGGCGGATCAATACAAGTGGAAACAAAACCACAAAGGGATAAAAGTGTGAAAAACATGAATCCCTCTTATTTTTCGGAAGGAGGCAGCATCAAAGATGGGGATAATGTGAAAGTCTTGGTCAGGCAAACAGAGAATACAAAGAGCAGACAGATGATGCAAGGGATTCAGGTCTATCAGCTGTAGTGACTTTCATGACACTTATATCTCAGTCAATGAGAATGTCTTGATCCTGGTGAATCTGCACCTCTGAATCTGCAATTTCCTTTTAAGGCTTCATTGTGCTAGCAAAACCTACTGAAGAGTTGGGTGAAACATCCTCTCATAGCCTCAAAGGAGAGGTTTTCTGCTGAAGTCACCAGGACTACACCAGTAGGAAACTGGAGGGGAAGGAGACTCAGGTTACAAATGCTTGGGCAGATCTGGGGTGTGGTGACCACAGGTGTTCCTCCTGCACACACTCATAGCTATCTGCTGGGGCCTCAGTTAGCAAACCCACTTCAAAACAGGTATGCTCAATGCTTAACCTTACAACAATGTTTAGGCCTTTTTTTGTCCCTCCCAATCCCTTGAATTTGGAAAAGGTGACATTGTCCCATACATCCTCTAGCTGCTGTCTCTGTTGTTTGTCTGTCTGTGTCACTGGACTGATTAAAGCCTCAACAGCTTCACAAGATGCATCACCTGTGAGAGAGCCTGGAAGTTCTGGTTTATCACAGGGGCTTTTTTGCCCTTTCAGAGCAATGGCAGCAAAGAGAGCTGATAGAAACCTGAGAGCCAGAGTTAACCATTAGGAGGCTCTGTGAACCATCTGCTGAATGTAAGGATGAAGGAGGGTGGGGAGATGGAGTTCAAAAACCATGCAAGACTCTTAGGAGATGCCTGATTCAGCAAAACACAGATTCCTCTGCCTCTGTGTTCAAGGCTGTCTCAGCTTAACCAAGTGGCTAAGCAGGCCCATAATTTTACTTATGACAAATACCCTGATCTTCATTGAGACAACTCATGCCCATGCAGTTGCTTAAATACTTTACAGGTTGTGAAACACCTCCCAATAAAGTGATCTGGTTACTGCATACTCTCGTTTGAAATTCCCAAATTGTGAAGGCAGGTACTTTTGATAATGAGCACTCTTGGGGCTGTGTCACATGAGATCTTTTTGCCTTTTAAATGCAGATGACAGGTTTCTAAAAATGTTTCTCTCCATGTAGCATTTTTTGTGGTGTTGCTATGAGCTGCATATGTGACTGTAAAATACTTTATCTGGTTTTAGGTTTATTACCTGGGCCAAGAAGAAACAGAAACACCTTGAGATTTGGTTATTACATTTCATTGAACAATCTTATGAACACATTGAACAGATTGACAGTTATATTTAAATATAAATAGCTATGGTGAACTCACTTGTTTGAAAGTTTAGTTTTGTAAAGACATATTTATAAGCATTCAGTTTCTTGATACTATCATACCAAGTATGACACTGACTTCTGCACTCTCACACAATTCTTATTCAGAATTTCAGTGGAACCTCATTGTTGCTGTTAAGTTGTTGCTATATTTTTTCCAAATCTGTTTTACTCAAAATTCTTCAAAACTCTCTTTGTCTCCATTCTGGATCTTCATTTTTCTGTGTAAGCCCAAGAGTTGAAATATCTTTGGGTTCTTCAGTTGCAGGGTGAGCACTGATGTTATGGAATGAACGCACTTTATTCCTGTTCAGACTGAAGTCTACAAAGTCCATGTGTTTCTTCAGTGCAAGGAGTTATATGCATGTTATTTTTGGCATGAGAGGATAGGGCACATATCTGCAGCCTGTCACTTTCAAGTCATCACTCATTTTACTCAAATGCTCTCAATGAGACAAGGTACTTCACTTTGGGTGATACAGGAGGGATCCTCTATAAATTGGCAAGAAAAAACAGGGTATGAAAACTCAGTCATATTCCTTTAAGTATTAGTCACAGGGAACACGGCTATTTCTCTGCTTTACATTATCCTTCTGAATTGAATAAGGAACTTAATTCATTATATCTAAACGCCATGTAATTGACCTCTGCCCTCACCCGATATTCCCAGGAAATCATTCCTGCTCCTACAGCCGTGCAGCCGAGATCTGTCTTTGGTGAGGAGCTGCTTCTTAAACGTCGTTTCCTTGTTCTCTCCCTAGAACCAGCAATGCGCCGGGATGGCCATGGAGCAACTGGGAAATAATTACAAAACACAGCTCTGAAAAAGAGGACGAGGAAGTGAAATCAGAGGGCTCCGCCGCCCTCCGGGAAAGGGGAAAAAAATACGTACAAATCCCTGAGCAGATGGTGAGCGTAAACACACCGGAGCGGAGCTGAATTCCTCCCGGGTGGAACTAGGACTTTCTCCTCTCCGCTGCTCGCCTCTCGCCCGGGGACACACGGACGCGGGCAGACAGGTACGGACAGACACGGGGACGCGCACACACAGCCGACCCAGCCGCACAGGCGGGGACGCGCTCATCGTCCCTGGCACACACAGAGACCGAGGAAGCCCCGCTCCCCTCGGCGCCGCGGGGACCCGCGCCCCGCACCGGCACCACCGCTCCGGCATGGGGCTGCGCCCGCACTAGGAGCCGAGTCCCCCCGGGGCGCCATCCGCCACCTCCCCTCCCCCTCCCGAGGAGGATGGCGGCGGCGGCCGCCCCGACCCAGCTGGAAGCCGGTGGGTATCGCTGGCGGCGGGGGCTGCGCGCCCCATCCCCTCCGCTC
>VZTZ01012818.1:163035-182151 GCA_013400955.1 Drymodes brunneopygia
ATTATCCTCCCCTCGCCGGGGGCACGCAGCGAGCCAGCGGGGCGGGGGCGGTGCCGGTGCCGCGGTGCCAGGAGGGTCGCAGCCCCCGCCGGCAAACGGCGAGCGCGTCGGGCGCTGGAGGAGCCCGGCCAGGTAACGCGTCCCTCCCGGGCGGTATCGCCGNTGGCCTGGGGGCGTCGCGGGGCCCGTCGGACCCGGCCTGCGGGGGCACGGCGCGGGCAGCCGATGCCCGGCGGCTGAACCTCGCTGGCCATCGCTCCGACCTCGCTGCTGCAGGTGACGGGGAAGAAATCGCATCCTTTTTTTGTTTATTTTTGGCGTTTCTTCTTTTCGTTTCCCTCCCACTTCCCTCCCTCTGTGTGCGTTAGGCAATCTACAGTTAACCTGTGAAAACGACAAGAAGTGGTTTCAGAAATATGAATGGGTAGGGCCGGGCCACTGGCGGTCATGTGTGACCTTTGCTATGGATTTGGAGGCAGGAGCTGGAGGATGCTGCATGTGCTTTCCAAAATCGCATGGCAAGCTTAAAAAGTGGAGCAGATGGTGTTGGTAGTTCTTATTATGGAAGAGGTTCATGGAAATCCCGTATTTCCTCTAGATAGTTTTTGTTTTGCTTCTCCTAGCTGAAGAGGTTATCTTTGACTTTCGGTGAGGAAAGGATGTTGCTGCAAGTTGTCTTGCAAATGAATGGGGTTATTTTGCTCTTCCACAGAGAAGGGACCCCCCCTCCCTCCCAGCTTTATGTCTCTGTCTCTCCTTTGGGATTGACAGCAGTAAGTGTCTTGGCATAGACAAACTGCAGTATGCTTTATTTTCTGATTGCACAGCTTTATAGTTGAAGGTAACTAGAAAGGAGACTGAGAATAATCTCTTATCCCTCTCTATGCCAGATGTGTTTTTCTGTCTCGTATATATTGCACTTGAAGTGTTGAACTCTCAGGGGGCACAGAGGTGGGGATATGAGGCAAGGTCTACTAGTTACTTCAAACAATTCTTCTTGCTAATACTTAAGAAGGAGAGAAAGGAACACGTTGTAAAAGCAGCTGAGGAATATATAAAAGTGAAATATTAATGAACTGAAAAAGCTCAGATAGCAAAGATGTTGTGCCTAATCATTCAGGAGGATTCTTATCCTCTTTACAACTCTTCACGGTATGTGTGCCTATACTACAAATGCAATTGGTATAAAGGAGGATAATGTTCGTATTTAGCTGGAATTAGTAGTAGTACATTTGGAGTTTTTTTTGCATTAGTGATCATCTCTGCAGTAGCTTCCTTTAGCTGTGATTTTTGAGGCTGCTGTAAGAAAGGGAATTATTACAGAAACAGTAAAAAATATTTCAGGAATGTTTTCTTGGAAATGTAAATGGGAAGGGCTGACTCAGACCTGGAATAACCCAGAGGAACAGCTAGTCTTGCAAAGTCCTCTTAGGGACATCGTGATGACGACTGAGATATTATTCATCCCTTGCATCCCGGAGAGCAACATCCCATAAATAGGCAGCACTGTCTTAGGAGAAGGTAATAATACACAGCTGTCCAGGGTCTGCTGGAAGCGAGGCATAGAAGCAAGGGGCATTTTCTGCAAACTGAGGTTCCTTTACCTCTTTGGCTCTGAAGTGCAGTGGTCCCTGTAGTTTAAGTTCCTCAGTTTGGCTTGGAAGGAAAGAAAGTGCAGCAGCTTTCTGCCACAGTTTGGTGAGGGAATTTAGTTCAGTGGGAAAGTTGTCTGACAGCCCAGAGGGTGAAGTCCTCTAGCCCTGGCTGTAATCCCCGGCAGGACTTTCTGGAGTAGCTTGTGGCTTGAGTGAGGTCTGCCTTCTGGAGAACTCAGTGCAGGCCTGAGTAGGGCATTAGATATGGGGAGCTGTACCAGAAGGATGACCTGGAGCAGCATAGGGCATATTCCAAGTCTGACTTACATGAGTTAGTGTTTTGTTTTCAGGTCTGTTAGTCACAGAAGATGCTGAAAAAGCATCGTGTATGCTTGGGTCTTTCCATTTGGTTGTGTGAGAGCACGATGTCTTGTGCTGTGTAAGCTGTGTGTGGTTGGATTTCTCCTTTTTTATTCAAACCTAATGTCATGTGAGCCTTTGAAGTTGACACTGAAGAAGTTACATTTGGCAGTGTTTTGGAGCTTTCTTTGCTAGAGTATTTCATAAACCAAAAGAGAGATGTAGAGAAGTTGCTCCAGTGGGAAAAAATTCCCACTCCTCCATGGAAGTTCATTAAAGATGCTATGGCTTTGTTGGATTAGCCCATCTGGAGTGCTATGAAGAATAATGCCCACTGTATGTTTTTTATGATGTTGGGAATTACACAAATATAAGTAAGTTACTGAGAAAAGCGTTTTGTAAAACTAAACTCAATGGTAGTTTTAAAAAAGCATAAATCTACATATTCTAAAAGCATGACACTTTCATAGTGTTTAACTGGATTGTTTTCACTCCACTTTTGGAGGCCTCCTAATAAAAGGAGGCTGTGTATTTATATTCCCTTGAGGCAAGGGAAGGAGTGAATGTTGCACAGTGGTTTATCTGAGGTTGACTGATACTAGTAAAGTATGATATGTAATAAAATAACATTTGTGTGTCAGTGAACATATGGGTGGAAAAGAAATCTTATGAACCCTTCGTCAAATTAAATAGCTACCAGCTTGTTATGGTGAGGAACTGAACTATATCTTCTATCTTGTAGAAGTTACTCTTGGTTTTAAGATTCAGTGCCTTGGGTCTTCCCCCTGAGAGTAGTTTTGCTGCAATTGGAGGGGCTCATCACCAGGTGGGAGGGAGGGAAATAAAAGGAAATACACAAATAATGGCAAGTAGGGGGTGGAAAATGACTGCCGTTTCACCAGGTTTTACTCTCAACATTGCATTTATTTGTCAGTTTTGTGCAGAAGCAGTAAACTGGGTAACCTTGATAAAGTAAATATGCTTTTGTACTAGACTTTAGCTGTTTGGTGTACTGGCTGTGTGAGATGACATGTAAAGTACAGAACTTGCAAGCACCTAAAATGGGTATTGTCGTTTGTACTTGCAAGATATCATGTGGATTCCCGTGTTTCAGCAAGGGCCTGTAACTTTGAGAGTATGGAATATGTAGCTGTATGGTTCTATAGGCATCAGTATTAAACCTCTGTAGCTGTTTGTTAAATATGTGGTTGCTTGTACTTGCTGCTTCCTTGACTTGTTCGCACTGCACTACATTGTGGAATATATCGCTTAGATAATACAAACTCACTCTGTGCCTGAAGACTGTAGTATAATTTTTCTGTGGCAGTGAAATAATAATAGTAACAATAACAATAATAATAATAATAATTCTTTCTATGAAGTCTGCTGCCTTTACCTGAAATTTGACTGCCCTATAGAGGATAGTTGGCTTATAGTAAGGGAAAAGAAGCTGCAGGCAGGCAATAAGTATAAATAGTAAAGTCCTGGATGTGGAAAAAGCAACATTTTTATTAAATGGGCACTGTAGTAGTGTTGTGTGTGTTTTGCAATTCCACGTATAATGTAAAAACTAAAAAGAAGAAGTTTGAGAAGAATTACAAGATCTGAGTGATAACGGTTTTGTATCCAAACATTGTATGTTGCCTATAGATGGTGCTATGTTTTTGCCCTCTTTTATTTGCTGTGAAAGTGCACATAAATGTTGAGGTCTGGACGTGTAGTTCTTTTCCTCATACATGGGAATGTGAACCAGTGATGTGTTGAAGTCATACAGCTGATTTGTGATAAAGACAGTTGAACTGGAATATGCATCCCAAGTTCCACAGTCTTATCTTAATGGATTAACTGTGTTTATATAGTTTGTTTGGTAACTTGGCATAGATGTGGAAACTTCTTACAGATCTAGTTACAGGATTGTGTGTAAAGTTATGCAGCATTTTCTCAATAAAGACTAATTGCTATGAGATGATTTTTTTTCAGTCTAGACAGAAAAGCTTTTCCTGGATTTCATGTTGTTAAGTTTGAGAGAAAGCAGTTCTGCACTCGTAGAATGTAACGATGCTTTTACATTATTTAAGGAAATACCACTTAATTTTTTATAATGCTCTAGCATATCAGGAATTTGAGATCCAGCTCAGTCAGTAATGCTTCTGAGGATCACAGCTGTTTTCCAGTGTGAAGAACCAGTTGTGACAGACTGGTAGGAAGCTTTTAAAAACAGTCCTTTATAAATTCTGGTAGTGCAAATCATTGCTTCTGAAAGTATATAGTGTGGCTCGAATGCATATTCAGCTCTGGCTTTTTTTTGCTTATTTCACACTTGGCTTTGGGCCCCTTTACTGATCCTTGTTTGATGTGCCGTCTTTATTTGTTCTTTTAAAACACTTTAATAGGAAAATAAAAGCTCCAAGTGATGTACTGATTTTGTATAGGACAGTGGGATTTAGATTTGGTCGAAGTACAGAAGCGTTCAACAAATTTCTCATCTGTGTGTTGCTTGTGGCATAGTCCAAACCTTGTCATTTGCCTAAGAAGCAATGACATCTTTTCAGATGTCACCTCCCAATGATGTTAACCTATCACTGTCTGCTGTGGCAGCCAGATCTCACACTGAGAGAAAAATGGAGTCACCCAGTACATCCAGAATGTGGTCAGAGGGTGTGCTGTGCTCAGGTGGCACTGGCAGCCTCTGCCCACTCTGCCAGTATCCAAATACACCAGAAGCTTTTGCTTTGTATTTAGTCCTGTGTGCTAGGTACTAATTTCAGATACCTCAGTGTCTTCTAGCTTTAATTTAGTGCTGTGCCAATTTGTGGGATTACACTTTGGAACTGTCCTGGTTCATTTATTAATTTAAAGTGTTTTGTCTTCATTTTTTTATTATATGACTGGTTAGGAGAGAGGAGAAGAGCAAAGTTTTGCTATCTATTCTTGAATAAGTTTTGGCCAGTGGCAGAACTGCTACTGATCTGAATAGGAGCCTTGGTAACTGTTTTGACAGGTTTTATGGCTTTAAAATATGCTGGCTAGATGTTTGATGACCAGCTAAACATGTTGTGGCACAAAGGCAATGGAAATAGAGTAACAATCCTGCCAGGAATAGATTGCATTTCAATTTTTTATTAGTTATCACCACACTTATTAATTTATTCTGTGCAAGAATATTTATTTCCTTGTTTAACACAGCTTTAAGAGTGTATATGCTGGAACTATGAAAACGCTAACAAGTTAATTTCATTTGGAGTATTCAGAACTGTTAATAAACTGCCTTGGAAAGCAAAATCTGCAATAATATATTCATGTTTTTTTCTCTTGATTTTGCTGAAGGGAGGTGAGTGGCACAAAATGGCAATAGGAAAAATGATGTGGCTTTCTCCATATTTATTTCAAGTAAAGCGATGCTGCAAGATGATGTACACTCTTTCATATTCATTGAGATCTCTCAAATATATTGGGTGCAGATCATGCCTTCAGCTGTGAGTGTAAGGTATCAACTGTGCTTAAACATTTTAAGCTTTTACTATTTCTTGACACCTAAACCAAGTATGTTTAAGTTGGGCCACCCAGTATCTGGAGGAAATGGCATGTCCAAGTTGATATCATGTAGCATACGTTAGTTGCAATTTGCATGTGGAAGCACAAACGTTGTGGTATAATAGAAATGTAGGATCATTAAGGTTGGAAATGACCTCCAAGATCAAGTCCAACCTTTTATCAAATACCACTGTGCCCACCAAACCATATCACAAAGTGAGTGCCATGTGTCATTTTTGTAACCTTCCAGGGACTGTGACTCCACCACTTTCCTGGGCAGCCTGTTGCTTAACCACTCTTGCAGTGAAGAAGTTTTTCCTACTATCCAGTCTGAACTTCCCTTGGTGCAGTTTCAGGCTGTCTCCCTTTGTCCTGTTGCCAGTTGCTTGAGAGGAGAAGCTGAGCCACAGCCTCATTTCAGGTAGTTGTAGAGAGTGATAAGGTCTCCCCTTAAGGACTCATTTTCTCCAGTCTACAGAACCCCAGTACCCTCAGCCTCTCCTCATAGGGTATGTTCCAGATCCTTTACTTGTTGCATGACTACTTGGCTGTTTGGAAAAGAACCCACCCAGCATGTGGAGGCACACACCTGCATGTCTTCCAGTGGCAGCCTATGAAGGCATTCCAGTTGATTTCTTCTGTTAGAGGTTAATGAGCTGTCAGGGATCCTGAGCTGGGAGAGCCATGTAGGTATCTCCTTTTCTCTTCTGGTTTTGCTGTTTTCCTGTGTAAAGGTAGATGTGATACAAGGAAGGTGGTAGAAGGCTCTGCCATCTCTGTGAATAGCAAAATTACATGGTTTTGGTTTATTTGAATGTAAATTGTGAATTACGTCAATATGTAGTGTTTTGTAGCTAGTTAGTATAGAAGTTACACTGTGAGTAGGAGACTCAGGCATGCGAATTTGTTATAATTTTGAACCCACTTTTACAGTATAGTGGCTGTGAGCTCAGAGGGAACTGTTGGCCACATAGCCCAGTGGCAAAACTGCTACTGGTTTTAATGAGGCCTTGATTATACCCTTAAATAATACTTTAGTGTCTGTTAGTTTGCTTTGTACAACATTTATTTTTTTTCAAGGACTGATTTTCAAAAGTTACTGAGCTTGTACTGTTTTGATGGTTTTTGTTACATCATTAAGTTCTTAGTAGTTCTAAAAATTAGGTTATAAGAGTGTTTCTTACAATAAGTAAGTCAAAAATAATAGGAATTTTAGAATGTTAAGACTGCAAATACAATTGATATAAGTTCAGTGTCTGAAAATAAACAGCTTTATACCTGTAGATACCTATTCTATATTAGTGGTGATTATGCAAGTGCACATCACAAGGTATTTAGAGTTTTTATGAAGTCCAGCCAGAGCAGAGAGTCAAAAGAGCAGAGTAGTTAAAATGATTGCCTAGATTTAAAATTTTCAGAAATATATGGATAATGGGAAAGTAGGAGGAAGTATATGAGATTTGGGAAAACTGTTTCAGAATAATATTGGCTGGAGAGTTGTGAAAAGCAGGCATATGGAATCGATGAGGAGGAAATAAAAGAAATATAAATAAATTAGTTTGTCAGGTGATAAGAGCTGACACCACAAGTGGCTTCTTTTTATCTGCTAATCTGTATTTTTTACCTAGCAAACTCAGGGGCTGAGGTGGGGAAAAAGACGACAGAGGAGAGGTGGTGGGGAATGAAGGGAAAGTCAGCGGTTCTGTTCTCCCAGCTCTCTGCCTTTGTTCAACTCTACCACAGAAAGGCTGTTAGAAGAAATTTAGGGATTAGTCACATGAGCTGCAAGGTAATCTCTGTTCTCTTTAAATCCTCATCCCAACATCCTGATCCTGGTCAATTATGGTTTTGGTGTCTGTCTGTGGCAGCATCTCAGCAAATTTCACACCGGTCTTTAGTACTTGCTCATGGCCCTTAATAAGGGAGCAATGTACAATTGTCTGTTAATGATAGGTTTTGTTACAGATTAAACTTTTAATAGGCAGAAATCAGAACCAGAAGCTACAAGGCTGTTTTACACTATTAGATCTACAGCTCTGCAATGCTTGTGTCTGTGTTAAACAGTTTTGCTAGTTAGTTCTTTTCATTTAGTATTCGGCATGAGCTAAGAACATGTAAATAACCACCTTATGTGGCTTAGCTAAAGGCCTAATAAGGCCTCACGCATCTGAATCCTCTTTGTCAAGAGACACAGATCATTTTTACCTGTAATAGTTTCATTTTCAGAGTGTTAGCAGGTGAAGGAAGGCTAGGATGTTAATGACTTGAAGTTTTTAGTTAACCCATCCTGTGAGTTGCTTATAGGGGTACATAATATTCCCGAGACACTCTGGGGTAGATACTGCATACACATGTGTGTGTGTGTGTGTAAAATACAAATTTTTCAGTGAAAGAAGGTAAGCTGTCCAGTTTCAGTTGAAAGCTATACTGTTTTTAATATGGAATAGTGAATGGTTCAGGAAAAAAAGGATTTCTCGTGTTTATTACCTTAGGAACAGTAATATTGAAACAGAAATCCACTCTGAGATCTCCAAATAGTTAATAACTGGGGGTGGGCAAAAAATAACAAAAGACAAAAAATGCTGCTTATCCTGGTTTTAAGGAGTTTATTTTGTTGTGAGCCAGATGCTTCTCAAAGCTGTATATTGCAATACAAACGTTATTTGTAGCCTTGGTTTGAGAGGTCCTTAGGATGATACTGTTTATTGAAGAAGGTGAGCAAGAAGTTACTGTCGGAAAAGGGTGTGAAAACTTCAAGTTTTTGTCTGTTTTCTCATGCTTTCATTTGATTTTTACTGACATCTTGCATTGTAAATGTTTCATTGTGATTCTGTATGCTTTGAGAATGGTTAAGGGGGAATATGTGCGTATAAAAGAAGCTATTCCCTACTCACAGTAAGGATTCTTATAGTTTGCATAGGACAAAGCATGTGACTTCCAAAATGCTGAAGCTGAACACCAGAGAAACTATAAAACACTTACACAGCACTATGTCTTCTGCAGCATTTTCTAAATATAGGCTAAATCCTTGTCATGAAGAGTTTGTATAGTTAAAACAAAACAAGACTTGACATGACACAGAGCAGCTTGAGAGAGGCACGAGACCTCTCTCTGTAGGTGAGGAAGTGTGAGAAATTGAGCAACTGTTTTGAGTGAAGGATTTTTGAAAGGCCTGAAAGGACAGTGAAGATGCTCACCCCCTTCAGTTGAAAAAAAAATACAGTTTGAACTCCTTTTGTTGCCTAGCGTTTTTATTAGTAGGTTTTTAGAAACCACTATTTCTTTCTAATTTAGATAATAAAAACAGAAACTTCATGAAATCAATAGAGTTTTTTTATAGTAATAAATAAGAAAGGAATTTTTTCAAATACACACTTGTGGGTCTAGATCCTCAGCTAGTGTTGTATTGCTGCTTCCTTCAGTGGAGCCCAACACACGAATTGCTTGTAGCTCTTGTTTGTATTTGTTAGGCTGAGCAGTGGCTGCTGATGGCAGTGAAAGAAGGATGGAGTAGGCAGAAAATGCAATAGCTTTTGATCTGCAGTGCCTCTAGCACCCTCCCTTGCTATGTTGTTTGTTCTCTTCTGTTCCTCTTGAAACTGGTTTTTTGTCCTAGAAGATAAAAATGAGGCTTGCAAACCTTTGGTAAATTATGTTGCTTAGACAAAAAATGAAAACACATTACAGAGAAAACAGCTTACCCTGATTTTCTATGGAAACAATACTTGCTTATCCTACCATCCAAGGATGCTACTGTACAAGCTGCACCAGATGTTTTTGAACATCTTGGTTGCTTCCAGCGATACTTGACAAAATAATGTAAGTCTTAAAAATTAATTACAGTTCTATTAAATTTTGAGAAATTGGAGGAGTGACACTCATGTAAATTCTCTGGCTGGGAGAAAGGCTGCATGTTATGATCAGTATCAGAGTCCACCTAGGAGAGGAGTCTTGTATATGTTCTGGCTGCTCTGAGCTTCTTAGACATTAAAATGAGCCAACCACAACATGCAAATCTGTAGGTAACTAGGCCTTGTTAGATCTGGCATTCATAATGGAATATGAGGAAAAAAAAACCTGAGTGCTTTTCTTAAGTTATTGCTTGTTTGGGGCTTGGGGTTTTCTTTTTTTAATGATCTTCCTCCCTTCCCTTGGGTTATTTTATATCATCTTTTTTGAGAGTGTGGGATGGAGCACTAATTCAGGGTGTTGGACTGACGCCTGCTTGATGAGATTTGATTTGTTTAAGCCCTTATGCTGTATCCATTTACAACACCTGAAGATTTGCTTCTCTTTTGTTTTTGTTACTTACCTACCTGAAGTCCTCAAGCAAGCATGTTGTAGGCATGAACCTTTTATTTAACTCATCTTTTGACTGGAAAGATAGCCAGTATTGTGTTTTTTTAATTGGTCTGTTCACATTGACACTCAGCACATGCATCTGCAGAAGCAAAGAAGGCCAGACTTCTTTTTGTTCTGTGGTGTCAGAAAAGAATGGAAAGCCCAAACAAACCCTGCTGTGAAGAAGGCAGACATGAGTTGGTTTTACTTTGAACTAACCTGAGTACTTGGAAGAACAGAAGCTGTGCCTACTATGTGAAGTGTGTATTGGGCTGGCTGGCCATAGTGTAATAACTGAAGATCCAAAATTTATGCTCTGTTGCCATTCAGCTTCTCTCTGGTACCTCTGGTTTAAGAAGGTTTGTTAAAAACAGGGGAAGTAGGAGAAAACTTTAGAGGCGTCTGTTTTTCAGTGCAGTAGCAAAACACTTAGCAATTAGTTGTGAATGCAAACTCCAAATATTTGTATTCAAATACAGTGCATTCCTACGAAAGCATTTTAAGTGCTTTGTTGCTGTAGTAGAAAATGAGCTTAGAAATAAAGCAAGGGAGTTTTTGTGTCAGGAGAAACTTAATAGAACGTTGTGTTTCAGTACTTCAGTCTTTATGCTAAGATTTGGAAAGCATTTTACTTTTCTGCACTGTACCTGAGCACAAAATATGGTGAAGAACATACAGAGAAAATGTTGACGAGAGTGACTATGAAAAGTAATGATATTGTGTAAGTGTTTGGCACAGTAACAACATCAAAACCCTCCTCCGTGAGTTTGTTTATTTTGGAAAACAGTTTGGGCAGGGCTGTACTGTGATTATTCATGTTTGGATATAAAATGAGCTTGGTTTGCTCTGTTGGGCAGGTGTTGCTGCGTTCCAGTAAAAAACATTTGCTGAGCTTGTGTGCAAACAATGCACCTGTTTATTGTAATGACAATTTCAGCTGAGATAAACTGCTATGCCAGCTACAGCAAAGTGACTCAGGGTGAGCCATCCTTTTTTAAGCTGGGATTCTTCCTTTGGCACTATGGTGGTTTTGCCTTTGCTCATGTTAGTTGTGCTTCAATCAGCGTTGGTTGTGCCTCAGTTGAGCTCTAGTTACTGTATCTGTGTGTTAGAAAAACCTTTTGTAATTTAGCTATTATGAATGATGGTTATTGAGGAAAGTTATTTCATGGGCTACTTCATTATCTTGAATACAGCAGCTTGTAATACTTAGGGGTTTACCAGAGGGATTTAATGAATCTGTGACAATAGAAACAATTACAGGGGTGGTAGAAAGAACCCTTGAATGTATTATTTTTATTTCCCTGGAGTTAATCTTCAGATATCAAAGTAAATTAACCAGAATATGCTGCATGGATGTCTTCTGGATTCCCAAGTCAAAAGCTATTATGAACAAAATGTGATTCTCTTTATTCCCTGTCCTACAATCCTTTCTCGAAGTATGCTCCAAGTGAAGTCAATATAAGTGAACCAAGTAATATTCTGCGTATGTTTGTGGTATTAAGGGAAAGACACTAGTCACTGAGATAGGCAGAGGTAAAATTATTTCAGGAGATATTTTTGCTTTTCTTCCTGAATCTTTGGCTACTGCCACCCTCTCAGTCTCCATCCACCTGGCTGGTGTCACCCATCTTCACACTTTGTTATCCCCTGGGTTGGCAGTTCACGGCCTCTTGTCGTGGTTTTCACCCAGAGCTCAATCTCCATTTCAATCCACAGCTTGCAAGCCGAGCTACCTGCACCAGGTGTATTCCTCAACACTGCAATAAAGTGTCTGCATGCCTCACTTTGTCCCTTTAATGCCCTGAGGGGACTGCCAGCGGAGTGGCATTTACTGAAGAGGTCAGGTTCGATGCAAACTAAAATCAACCTGGCTGGAGATGAAACAGAAGAGATTTTGTTTTGTTTGCCTGGGAGTAGATACATGCAGAGATGAATTTCAGTGTAATCCTCAAACTGTTTACTATGTTGTGCTAATCTCTACAACTACATCTGGTTACAAAAGACAAAAAGGCCACTGGTAGGCTTTAAAAGTTTCTGCCATCTGTCCTGGTGTTTACCCTCCGTTCACCGTAAGGATGTATTGTGAGAGGCTAGACAGCCTCTTAGGCTGCTTTTACCTTCTGTCTCTCTTTTGGACTCTGTTCAAATGGAGCAGTGTGAGTCTTCTGTTTTACCAGATCAATGGACATCCTCATATCCTATGCTTCAGTTGTTTAACCTAACAGCGTTGGATTTGGGACCTTCTTTTTGTTGTGTGCCTCTTCACAACAGCTTGCAGTGGAGTTATCCCAACGAGGAGCTCGTCTAGGTCTGTTCTGTGTGCTTGAGTTAGTGTGGCTTGAAGGAAAATGATTCCTTGTGATCATGTGAAGGAACAGACTGATGTCTTTTAGGAGAGCTGAGGAAGGTGCACAGTTCGTAACAGCATTTTTCATACTGAGGTACTTCATTCATCTAAATAACATTTTGTCCATGTACTGAGTGTAATAAACAATATGTTATTAAAGCTAGTAACAACCCCATGACTTTTGAGAAAATACTGTCATTACTGAAAAGCTGGGTTGAGCTCTCCCGAAATCCAAAAGGAAGTCAGGCTGTTAATGGGGTTTCAGGGCTCTTCCCTAGAAAGCACAGACCAGGCAAGTGATGGAGATCAAGAAAATAATATACAGATATCAAATTTGAGAGCTAATCCCTGTATTTTAAAATATTCAATGAATAATTTAGCAAAGCATTTTAAATATTTAAAGTGTATTTAAAGCACCATTTCAGCAATTCCTGCATATTTGGATTTTTCTTTCTAATTTTTTTTGTCTCATGACAGAGGTTTCAGGTATGCTGTTATTTCCACCCCTTAGGCTATAATGAGATGAAGTATTAGTTCAAGATATGAAATTGGTGATGCCAGTGCTTGGGCATGGATACCCAAAAGAATTTAATTTTATGATGGAAATCCCTTATAATCAAGTTGTGGTTTTCAGAGAAAAGGCTGGATTTAATTGGAGTTATTCACACAACTTGATAGGAGAAAAGAGTGCTCTTGGAAAATATAATGATGAAGTTTTAAAGATTTGTGGCTTGAAGAATTTTTGCCACCACAATATATGCATTCTCTAGATCAGTTGTAGTGTGAAAAATGGTATTGGTAAGGTTTTTTAAGGCTTAATATTTATTATCTTTGTTTGCTGTTTGTCACTGACTGTGGCAAATGAAAGTACTGAAGCCAGTTTAAAAAAAAATAAATTTAACACACTTCTCATACTGTGAGTATGTAAACTTGAAGCTTCATGCTGATGTCTGTGTTGATGGTTAAAAGCCTGTATGTTCTCAAGGGGATGCAGGACAAGTTGATGGAAGTAAATCCAATGAGTGTTAACCAAGTATGCAGGAATTCTGGCATGAAAATGGTAGGAAGAATATTTTGGTGGCAGGGGGGAGGTGTGGTATCTTACTTTTTTTCCTAAGGATAAGATTTTGCATTGTACATGAGGGTGGCCATGTGGCCTGGCTGCATCATAGGAATGGCTGCATCGGATCCAAGTGCTGCATTCACAACACATCCTCAGAAGTGTTTAAAATTGTAGAAATTAAGAACTGAAAGTCTCCGTGAGAGCTGGTTATGTCTGCAGAGCCCAAGGTAATGCAAATTGCATGAGCTGACAATCTTATTCTGTGAGCTAAGGGAATGCTGCTGATCCTCTTTTTGTTTTTTGAACTTTGATAATCCACTGTCCCACGTGGCTAAACAACGGAGAGATCTTGTTTTCTGCGTATCTAATGATGGCAGAAATTTCTTGGCAGCTGAATTAATTTCAGGTTCTGTAACATGACTTCAGATTAACATTAGATTTCTCATAGCTGATGGTATTTTAGCCTCTCAACTCTATTCACAAAAAGAAAAAAATCCTCTCTCTAGAGGTACTTGTGTTTTACATCTGATCTCCCCTACTTTCTTATACAGCGTGTATGTCACAGTTTGACCCTTTAATAGATAGAGGTGTGAAAAGCACTGTGGTCATGACTAGCACCCCTTCTTTTCAAAAATCAGTTCTTAAACTTTGAGGTTCTGCACGAACAAAAAGGTTGTTGATGTATACATAATAAGAGGATTTTAATTTCAGAGTGATCTGTGCTGCATAATAAGACGAACTCACTTGTACAGGGTTCATTTTAATAAGCTAAATGAAACATTGCATGAATAGGAAGTGAAGATTTAGGTCACCCTTAAACTACATTAGAAAAACAGTGACTCACTGAAGTAATGGATAACCAATCCCCTTGTCACACAGGGGATGAGGCTACAGTGTCTCTCTGCCTGGGGGAGTACTGAACTAAAATAAAGGAGGTGTTTTTTGTGCTTTATATTTTGTTAGTGAGGCTTGCTGGAACAAATCAGTTTGGTGTCTTACATTGAAAAATTGGATGTCCTCTTGTGGAGGATTTAAAGAAAATGAGGGAAGCTTATTCAAAAATTAGAAAATGTTTAACCCTGAGGGGTTAAAAAAAGTCTGCTTATTTGATTTAACAGGAAAAAAAAGGAACTTGATAATAAAAATATGGAAGTGCAAGTGCAGGTGAGTGGAAGGCTCTTGAAATAGAATGGTGTTTAGTAGTTGGAAGTACAAAAAGTGCTTCTATAAAGCCTGAATCTGAATATGAAGTAACTAATTTGTGAAGACTTATATAGGAGGTCGGAAGCAGTGCTCATCTTGGTTACTCCATCCCTAAAATCTGAGAATATTAGAACTATTCCTGGGATGCACACAATCACATGGTAAATTTTATTTTAAGACTGTGATGGATGGATTAGAAAAGTAATTATTTTAGGAGAGCCCAGGTATTTTCTGTTTAAAAGACTTTTAAAATGGAAGCATTTTTCACTGTATGTGCTAGTTATTCTGTCTGTTAATTTATTTTTTTTTAAAGCTTAGAATAGGGAAATGATCTAGCCTCTTCCATCTTCGTGTTCTTACACATGAGGACAGACTTAATAGAAAAGTTGATGGAGAGAGGTTAATTAATTTAATTGGTTTCCATGGGACTTATAAAAATAAATATGGATACATTTCATTTTCTCATAGAAGGCAGTTTCCTCAAAGCCTATAGAGTGAGTTAAACTTGGCTTAAAATCTGTTTGGAGGAACTTACTTGGATGTAGCCTAAGGGATAGGATGGCTCGTGTTTTTCTGGTACAAGAGGGATCCAGGACCTGAAAAGTGCTTTCCTCCATCCTTGGCAGCAAATGTCATCTCCCAGAGCGCTGCAGAAGTGGCACCTATGTCGTGTGCCAGACTGTGCTCGAGAGGAGGTGTTCAGCTGCCATCTCTGTGATCCCTGAGCAGCTGTTCTGCGTCTCCTGCAGGTGACAGGCCAGATGGAAGTGTCTCCTGTGCCTGGTGCAGCCTGCAGGCTGTCCTCTGGATGGTCCACATGGTTGGCCAGTGCTCATGGTGGCTTCTCCTGTGGGCATGAGTGGGTTTTAAAAGCTTGCAATGCTGTTGGGTGTGAGAACGCTTAAAAAACTTGCTTTCCTGAGAATGCTGAATTAAAAAAAAACAGGCATCTTTCTAACTCAGAAACTGAGTGATTATGGATTTTTCAAACCAGAAACTTATGTTTCTTCTCCCCCACCCATGACAGCAGCTTCTTTCCATGTTATCTGCTGGATTTTTGCCCTTTATATCTGTGGATACGTGCAGTTAGTCAGTGCCTATCCCACATTAGCATTCTGTGCCAGGAGGAGCCCTCAGAGACCATGGCTTAGCTCTGCTTAGGCTTTGCTGTACAAGCCTGTTGTTACACAAAGCTTCACATTGAATTCACATTTTCATTATGAAAATGTGCATCTAATTGGTTCTTTCAGCTAACTGAAATGAAAGATGGGTGGCATCTGTTTAATGAAGTCCATTATCATCTGGAGATTCAAGAGGGAAATATTTATACTTTGCTCTATCTCAGTGTATCCACTCAGTGTTTCTGTAAGGGGTTCAGTGCTGACCTGTGGTTTTATAAGAAACTTCATGCAGTGAGTACATATCTTGAAACTGTTATGAACATGTGTCCATATTGATATTTTCTTGGACTCTAGTGGATATGTAAATACAGTGCCTGTAAATTTGAACCCACAGAAAATCAGTCTTTTATCTGAGCTGTCCCATACACAAATCCTAATTTAACCAAGTGTCTCTCATTTGTTTCCACCATGAGTCACGATTTTT
This sequence comes from Drymodes brunneopygia, assembly GCA_013400955.1. Classification (NCBI taxonomy): domain Eukaryota; kingdom Metazoa; phylum Chordata; class Aves; order Passeriformes; family Petroicidae; genus Drymodes; species Drymodes brunneopygia. The sequence goes on from VZTZ01012818.1 coordinate 179,087, forward strand.
AGGAACTTAGCATATGATATTTTTTCTTTATTTATTTCTTGGTACTTCCAAAGAGATCTTTGTGCTGAGAGTTAGAGTCAAACACGTTGACACAAACTGAAGAAGTATGTAGGTACTTGAGTTATTTTGTCCTCGACTTTGCTGCAGCTGGATTCTCCAGAAGTTTGTCATGGAAGCATTTCATGGAGTAAAGTGTATGAAGGATATTTCTTGGCAGACTATGGACTTCTGATGTTCTCGTATATAAGCACAGACACACAAAATATAGGTATTATGTGTTCATGTGTATGAATATATATATATATATATATATATATGAGAGCTGGTTTTATGCTACACTATTGCAGAGTGAGTGTTGTAAGGTATAATTAGACAAGCTGTCATTAAACTACTAGTGAGTTATGTAGTTTAGGATTACACATTATTTCATTTTGGATTGAGGCCATTTCTCTCATGTGGTTTCCATGTCTGTGATTTCTTGTGCTTCAAAATACAATTAAAGACTTAGCAGTCATACACAGCTAATGACATAAAGAGAAATTCAATGTTTTAATGACTTAAAGTGTAAATCTCCATCCATTTATTTCTTTATTAAAATATTATTTAATACTTAATCTGTGCTCATGAAATATGACAAAGATGAAACCACAAAATAAAGCATCTGTGGTGAAGCTGAGCCTGAGTTGTTGAGGATACTTTAGGTAAGGGGTGTGTTTAAAGGCTGCCCCTTGTGCATCAGCTAAAACTGCTGGGATGCTGTCACAGCAAGAGACTGTAGCAGGAGCACTGGTTTCTGGTTGAGGGGCTGCTTGTGTTTTGGTGACTGAGGGATTTTGGTGGGGTTCCCCTGCTCCAAGGACTGTTTTTTTCTGCCCGGTCAGCTGTGGTGGATAATTTCCAGAACTGGTTTGGATCATCCCCTTCAATACCATAGCTCAGGTTACAGTAAAAGAGGGATTCTCAGGATGCTGGTGGTGCCTGGGAGAGAAATGGAAATGTGCCCTTATGGAAAAGTGTGGCCAATGAGTGATATAACTAGAGAAGAACAGCATTAAAGGGCCTGTGAAGAGGAAATGGAGAAATTTGGCCTGAAGGGAAGAGAGATGCTTTGAGTGTACGTGTACAGGTTGTGTGCTGGGAGTTTGATAGTGTCTTAGGCATGACAGTAGAATTGCCGACCTTGAATGATGCTCCTTGTGCCACATCACAGCTGGACAGCTGTAGCTCTTGGGAATTAACCTGGACACCAGGAGAAGCTTTCAGAGAAAAGGCAGTGTCACACGGATAGCTGACAGTGAATGTTGCTTCACTTCTCTTTGTATCAGGAAAAAAATCTGAGCAAACATAACTCACGCTGTGTTTGTGCATATATGCTGTGCAAAATGTACATATTTACATAAGCTTCAATCCTTTTGCATGCATGATTTCTATGATAAAGGTTTTTATTGCTGCCTGGCAAAAACTGTGTGTTCAGTTTGAATAAATGTTTTTGTCAGGATTTCTGCAGTAGTGATCTTAGAAATAGGGTTTTGTTTTTTAAAATTTGCTTTTCTCTGTGAGCTATGGTGTAGTTCACGGTGGCTTATAACTTAAGAACAAATACCTGTTCATCTGTAAGAACAAATAATGTTTTATTAAAACAAAGAGTGTATATTTTTCAGCTACTTAAAACCTTTCCTATCTCCTTACCACAGCAATAACTTTTTAGTGCTTACACAGTGCTTAACTTTTCCAGAAGCACTTTACAAATATTAATTGTTTTCCTAGGTTGGAAAAGCTGCACAGTGCAGGTGTGTGGGTGGGAGCAGTAGGGGACAGCCAGGCCAGCAGAGTAGTGTGTCTTGCTTCACCTCATTATTTCCTGTTGTAAAGATGATTGTCAGAGGTGCCAGCCACCTTTCATTGTCCTTCCCTCTTGTTAGCTCTTACCTTGAGAAGTCCACCCTGTATATTTCTTAATGAATCTCTCCTCTGAGAATACACTGTGAAGTCTTGCCTCATATATAGTTTTAGGCCCACTAAGGTTTTCACTGGAAAACAATTAGTACTGCTATATTCTCATAGTGTGCCTCAAACTAGTGGTGATTAGCATTTGTGTGGTGCTTTCCAAGACTCAAGGAGTCTAATGAGGTTGGCATTTCCCTATTTTGGAGATGTAAAAAAAAATTAAAGTTCAGAGAAGACAGAATTGGAAATAGCATATTGGACTTCTGGCAAATAACTTCTCTTTAAGTGAATGAGTAAGATTGTCTTAATATGGAAAACAAAAGTGCTTTGAATTATGAAAAAGAGTAAGATAACGTGAGTTAAGAGGTGCAATATGTTTTACATCCCACGCTTAAGTCAAGAAAAGGGAAAGCCAGTATCTGTGCATGTTGAATGGGGTTCACAGTAAGACAGTGAGTGCATACACCTGAGAACTTGTGTAGAAATTGATTGCTATTTAGTTTCCTTAATAAATTAATTAGCAATGGCCAAATAAGTTAACTGAATAGCAACAACCAAAAATACTGTCTCAGACCATCACCACTGCTCCATGCACTGCAGTGGACTTTGTGTTGAGTTTTGGCAGCAGAGGAGTCTGCACAAATCTGTTTAAATCCCAGTTTTGTGAGCAAGCACATTAACCCGTGTTCCTCCTGAGCACTTCAGAAGCACTGAAACTCTTTTTTCCAGTGCTCATTTTCCACTGGTACATCAAAGCCAGGCCTGCTGCTGTTACAGAGTCTCCTCACCTCCAGCTGCCAATTACAGGCATAGCTTCAGTGTTGTGCTCCACTGCATTTGGTGAGCTGTGGTTATAACGTGTGCCCTGGATTCCCTCTGATCTCCTGTATCTGTTGCCTGGACTGCATCTTGCAGGTCTGAGCGTGCTTTTTTTTGTGCCTCTTGCTCCATCCTGTCCAAGGCACACAGGATGTCATTTGCAGTGATCCCACAGAGATGTGAAGTTGAAAGATTGACTGAGTAGGAAAGGGAAGAGGGTGTCAAGAAAGGAGGAAATTCAGATGAATTAAGGAAAGGAGATTCATGTTCAAATAAGTCAGCCTTTTTTTTTTTTTTTT
>VZTZ01012818.1:182170-295658 GCA_013400955.1 Drymodes brunneopygia
TTTTTTTTTCTAATCTGGTATTAGGTTTTTGTAGAACAATGTCTCCTACAGGTTCAGGAAATGGTATTGGCATTTAAACAAAAAAATGCTTGGCTCTTCTATTTTTTTTCTGATCCTTTAGAAACAGAAATTTGATTAGCTGATGTTTATGACAAATAATCAAATAATCAAACACAATTTTTGATTAGTTTAAGATTCTGGCTTTTGCTACTGGGAATGGGCCAAATATCTGCAGTTCTTCATATCCCCAAGAAATGAGAGCTAGGGACATAAAATTGCTGTGTTGTGAAGTACCTAAAAGTGTGCTAAAATCCCAGGGACTTACAGATTTTGATCATTATGCGTAGCAAAATGATTGTTTAAATGACAGTGGGTTTTTTTTGTTTAATTGAAAAAGACAGCTAGACTCTAACAGCATAATTAGCACAGATTATCTTCAGTGTTGGTCTGTGCTTTTACTTCAAGGGGTACTTAAGGATGGATGAGTATTTGTTAGAGGCACCTTGTTGTTGTAAAAAACATAGCCAGCTGAAAAGCTGATGATATACACACGGGTTAGTTGTAGATAAAAGCTCGCTTTGCTTTTTAGAGTTTAGGTTTAGTACTCCTCTTTACTTAATGATCTCCAATTCTTTTCAAGTCCCCTCCATTTTTGTGTGCATAGCTTTCTTTATGATAGTACATACCAATATTTAGGATTTTTTTTCAGAAAAAACCTGAAGCAGCTAATAAACCTTTTAAAAAAAGATTGGTCGCAATAGATGTAATTAAACACCCAGTTTGTCATCTCAGTAGGCAGCAATTCTACTCTTTTTCTAGTATCTTATTGCACTGTGTCTGGTCACACTTGGTTAACATGTTATTTGAACATTTGATCTGATCAGTGGTGAAATTCTTAAGTTGATCTTTGGATTGCTAAGTTCATGCATTGTTTATATGAATATAAGCAATGCAGTGTCACACATAGGCCTATACTTTTAGTCTTAATTCAGAGAAATAACTCTCTTTTCTGTCTACTTACACTGAAAAACTTAGCTTTGGAACATAGGATTTTCTCTTTCTTTTTTTTGGCAGCTGAGGTTCTTGCAAGAATGGTAAATCCTGTGATCAGAGAAGGAAATCTGAAGTTTTTTTTAAATGTGAGGTTCTAATTGCTGCTTATTAAGAAGACTGAATTTCCATATTAGCTAGGAGGAATATAAAAAAGGTGTCATTATGCTGAAATATCTTATTTGCAATCCTAAGCTTTTTAATTATCTGAATATCGGATCTGATTTGTTTGTACAATTTTTTAGAAAATTATCAGAATAGTGGTGTGGATAGTAACCCTGGAAGCTTAACAGAAGTTAAAACATCTCTGCAGCCTAAAAATATATATCCTAGGATAGCAGAGTATCAGATATCTCAAAAAACATGCCTGGGCTGTTGCATACACAAATCATATCATGATTTCCAATATCAAAGTAGGCATAATGTGGTTGATCAATGCTCAATCAGGGGCTGCTTGGAGCACCTAAGGTAGTGGGAGGACTGATTATGGGTAAAATTTTGTCTCAAATTTAGGCTGTTATGAGCATGCAGTAACTCTGCCAAGGACAGTAGGGTTATTCTATGTTTATGTCCAAATAGATGATTATCCAATTAGTTCACTAAAAGACTAGAAACCATTGAACTGAAAGATGTGTGGCTTCATCAAGGATGTTGATATTCATGGTTAAATACTAAAATATGAGTGAATACAGAGCAGCCTGTTTTTTTTCTAGCCGTCTAGATGGAGCTTAATGGTGAGATAGGTGTTTTGTATCTGTCTTGGGACATTCCTTGTAGAAGCATTGGGCATAAACACTGCATACCCAAGCAATCTTTGCAATTCAAATCGTGGAATGTTTTCTATCAGGAAATGTCACTGCACACTGCCTGCTTGAGGTCAGCGAGTTAAATATTGGAGTTGGATTCTAACAGGGCTGGATAATTTAATAAGCCATAACAGCATTAGCAGTTATGCATGCAAAGATAAAGGTTATCATGCTTTGCTCTGTAAGCTGATTGCAGTGGGGACTTGTGGGGCCTCTCCTCTTCTCTGCTCACTTCAGAGCAGTGCAAGAGCTGCTCTCTTATGGTCAAATACTCTTTGTAAACAGAGAAATAGTAGACTTACAAGTTCAGCGATCTCAGTGTATGCAGTGAATGTTGTATCACTCTGTCTATTCCGGTGAGATGCTTGGAATGCAGAGATGTGACAAGAGGGTTGGGGCAGCATCATGGAGAGATCAAGTGCTCTGCCTGACTATTGCCCAAAACATTATTTAAGGTAAAGGAATAGGAGCAGCTTCATACGAGTTAGAGAATTTACAAGTGGATTAAGAACTCTTAATCTCCATGTCAGTACAGATGGATACCTCGATAGAGGGAATCTGGTAAGCTTTTGGGAAAAGATGTGCAGAACTGCTATACTGAGACTATTACAGGAGCTAATCAGAGCTGAACAGCTTTAATCTGTTTGTTTACTACTTAAAAAGTACTCACAAGGAAACATAGAATAAAAATTGAACTTAATAGTGAGTAAAATGTTTCTTGTTTGTCGATTTATCATACTTTTAAAATAAAATTTGCAGTCAATTAATGATGTGACAGGAGGCAGGGTAAATGCACCTGACAGCTTGGGAGAAAAACATTCTGCTGCTTAGTATCTGCTTATTCAGGACTGGCTGCAATTTTAAAGCATGTTCTCTGTTGATCTGGACTTTATGCAAGAATATTGAGCAGAATGTACGATGTTCTTTGGAGATTAATTGATGCTAAAGTACACTGATCCAGCAGCTGAGTATGTGCTGAAATGTATTAGACTCTTACAACCAGTCTGGGTATGTAGAAGATTTCATTATAGGTAGGTTTTCAGTGCTTAGGAAGGAGCTGTTGGCCTAAAATATAATTACCTTGTCACTCAAAATATTTGTTCTCATAATCTGTTTCTCTCTTTTGCTGGAAGTGTATTTCGTTCTTTACATTTCCTTTTTTCTTCTACACTTCCAGAGTGTAGAAGGAATTAACAGGGTGATAAAGGAATATGATGTGTTTATTGTTGTCTGTTGACCTTGCAATAAACTGAAATATGGGCTCTTTATTAAACCAAATCAAAATAATAACAAAAAACACCCCATCTATGTTCTGTCTCAAGCCATTTAGACTTAAACTTTATCCCTCCTTGCATATTTAACTGGAAAACTGGAACCTGCCTAGGCTGAGATGCTTTATTGAAGACAATACCCTGACATGTGTGGGCTATTGCTCTGCAGCACATCTGTCTTAATCATTTGGAGCATGGGGCCTACAGGCCCACCTACCATTACTCACTGTCCTGATCAACAGATACTTCAAGGAGACTTGGTGTGTGAATAAGATAAGCTTTAATGCTGTGCACATGTAATGGATAAATGAAAAAAATATGCGTAGGTTTTTTTGTTTCATTTTACGGAAGACTTGTTAGAGGACTGCAGAGGGACTTAAGGTTCCCCCCTTTTTCACCTTTTTTTAATCTTGTAGTTGCATAAAAAAAGAGATGGGGATGTGCAGATGTCTTAAGCTTGCCAGTAACAGGGATTCCCTTCCCCCTTTTCAACCTTAATCTGCGGAGCAAAAAACAAGCCCCTCATCTAATTAAGTATCTAACTCCTTTTTCATGCTGGTGGTTACTGTAATTCTCGTGTTCTGAAATTGGTCTAGCGGTCTGTTATGGGACACAGTAAATGACTTCTTATATAGCTGTGATTGATCTCTCAGAGAGTATGTAGTTTGTGTGGTGCCAGTGTGAAATGTCAGGAACAATGCACAGAAATCATCATTTCAGCAAGGATTTTTACCTAAGTCTTTGAAATTGCAGAGTTCTTTTAAGTCCAATTGCTTAGATTAGTGGCATAGGGGACAGAAGGAAAGCTTGGTTTTGAGTGTGACTGCATTGCTGCACACCAGTCCTCTGATACTATAAATATTTGCACTTTTATTCTCTATCATTAGTGGGAACTAGTTAGAAATAATGATTAAAGAAACTGCTTTAAAAATTGAAAAGTCTTTCATGTACCTTATGCCTTCTCAGGAAGGAAGGAACTGTTTTATCCAGGAATAGTGAAGTTCCTCTAACAAAAGTACAGCACAGCTTTAGAAAGAGCAAAAGACAGGTGTGTTTATGTATTTATGAAGGTGTAACTTCTAAGCTTGCATCTTTTGCTGTTGCAGCTATGGTATTAATGTTGGAAAGATACTAAGTAGAACTTCAGTTAATTATTGCAGTAGGTGATGACATTCTCTTTATTTGTGCCAAATAAAGGAGAGTAACTCCACTGTCTTAGATAGAGACTTGTGCAGGAGAAGCCTATCAGCAGTTTATTTAGAATTTGGGGAGGATGGTAGCTAAGCTTCCTATGCAAGTTTTCCCTTGGAAATTATATTGAGGGCACATGGGCTTAGAGGGTTCTCATCTCTTTTAACCTGACCAGAGGTTAAAATGCCTGCAATGGCCTCACTTGGAAGCAGCTGAATGTTTGAACAGTGAAACCTGTAATGCTGTTTAACTTCATTGCCAGGAAGAAAGACTGCCTGCCTTGTAGTGGTTCATACAATACCTTAATGTACTGTACAGGAATTACCACTTGTGGAGAAACAAACTGGCTTCTCAATATGGGTACAGCTGATAAAAACTCCATCAATCGCTAGCTCAGAGTCAACATACAAGTTACAGTATGAACACGGGTTTGAAAAATCTTTGTTAGCTTGTGCTTCAGTTGAAACAAAAATACAACACTAACCCTTGTCTTTTCCTCCTAAAGTATCTGCTGTTACATTTTTCTTTAAAATAAATAATAAAAAAAATCAAGTGAAATTGTTGCTTCAAAATTGCTATGAAGTTCATTGTGTGTCATTTACACAGAAACATCTGTGGAATGGAAACCTTAAATTTTTCTACCAAGTAATTCTATTTCTTTGTGAGGTTATTAATTTAAATGTTTTGGCAGCAGCAATGTTTCCTTTTAAAAGCCTTGCTGAAAATACTTTGTGTGGGCAACAAGTCCAAACTTTTATGCAACAGACTATGTTTCATTACATTTTCGCAAATTGGATTTTGGTTTTTTTTTCTTTTTTTTTTCTTTTTTTTTACATTTTAGAGTGTGTTTTAGTTTTTCCTATTGATTAAGAACAGATGGTTAGCTTAATGCCAGCTATGCTTAATATGGCCAAACAGGTTAATTTTCTGGGTTTAGTCCTCTAATGTGCATCAGGAAAACTTTGGAGTGTTTCCTGCTACCCTGAAATTATGGTGGGCCATATTTGTAAGATTTCTAAGGTAATCTCTGTGTAGCATTGCAGATAAAAAAATAATTTGACATTAGTTACACAACCTCCTGGGAGTGATGTCTTCTCTAAAACCCTTCCCCATCTCCCCTGTCAGTAAATACAGGATCTGAGTTTGCACCTCTCTGGGGCTATGGTGCTTTATCTACTTTTAACTACAGTGTTATCACAGCCAGGACAGCAATGGCAGTGAGGTTGCTGGTGGTGTAACGCAGAGGGTGGCAGGGGGTTAGGATGAGCCTCTGTTTTTACGCAAAGTCTCTATGGCTCTGAGAGATCATTTTGACCAGTACATCTTGGTACTGTGCAGACAGACCCTTTCTCTCACCTGTGCCCATGAAAGGCACAAACACACACTGACCCAAAAGCCTTGGATAACTCTTGCATGGCCAGAGATGAAGAACTCAGAGGGTCCAGACACTGTGGAGATTCGAGGGCGATTTATTCTCCAAGGGGTCTAGTTGGTTTCTTCTTCAGGGAAAGTGAGATGTCATGTAGGGATTTATGTTTTCAAGACATGTTTTCAGCTTTGCGAATCAAGCAGTTTGTAGTCGTGTTTCAGAATGCGTTTTGATTTTCAAGATGTGCATTTTTGAGGGGAAGAAGCGTCCGCATTGTCTAACTTCAACCACGTAACTCAGATTCTTACATTAGAAGTCTGTTTTTCCTCTATGGTCAGTGGAGACTGAGAGGCTTCTCTGTAAAGTAATTCAGAACATCTAAATTGGATTACTTCCTTGATTTGTTCCCTTACGGAACCCACTGTTCTTCACAGAGGAAGCTTAGGGAAGCTAAACTCATTATATCCTGTCTTAAGTCAGGTGTGATGGAACTCCTCTGCCCAACTTCACTAATATATATTTGCATTACATGGTGGAAAAACACCTGAAATTCAGTATCATTCCTTTACATGTTAGACAAACTTCTCCATAAAAGATTGATGATAATGAGCAAATATTGCCATTACTATAAAATGATACTTTCCAAATGTGTTAGTGTATTTATATTATCCTGGAAAGTAACAAACTCCAGACGCTTTCGAACATCTCATTCAAGATGAGATAATAAAGTATTGTGGTACATGCTTGAAAGTATTCATTGCAAAAAGGGGAGACAAAAAGAACTTAGTTGTAATGAATGTGTGACTATATCTCTGCAAAAATAGTCTTAATGCCGTCGGGGGCTTGTGCATTTCAGATTTGGATGTTTCGCAAATGAGAGGGAGTTATGGTCGGAGATACTTTAGAAAAGTATTATACATGTGCTTGGGGGTTTATATAAAGTAATTAGTTGACTGACTTTGAGTAAAACTTCTCTAGCGTGTGGTACAAGTATTTGGATTTATTTGACTTGCTAATACGTTAAAATGGTAACAATTACAATGTATAGAGGTACTGCTTTTGTTTGGATCTCCATCACTGACCTGAAGAATTGGCTCTCGGTTGCAGGAATAATTGTGAGCAGTGAAGCTTTCTCTATGGCTGACAGTTAAGGAGATTTTTTAGTAGCTTCAGAGAGCTGCGTAGGATCACTTTGTGTACTTGAAGTTAATCATTGGTGAAGTGCTTTGTTGGATCAGGGTCAGCAGTTCACTTCCTCAAGGGATCCTGTCTCTACTTACCATAATCTGTTTTTCTGACTTTCTATAATTTTCACTTCAAGGGAGACTTGTTTTGTTGTTTGGTTTTTTGTTTTTTGTGTGGGTTTTTTGTGTGTTTGTTTTCAAAAAGAAAAATCTGAAATAAGTTATTAGCAAATAATTGGCAATGAGGTGACTTCTCTCAAGTCTGTGTTCCTTAAAGTACAAGCAGCAAGTTCCAAGTCCTGGAGACTTGCAGCCTGATAGGAGGCCATGGGAACCAGGGAAGCAATGTTCAGTTGGCCAGGCCTGGGAAAGGAGCCCAAAGGTTGCTGCAGTGAGATCACAAAGTTGCTCAAGTTATAAATCTATGCATCTTGATTCAATTCCTTTGGTATAAGAAATGGGCTTCTCACTCAGCTGAAATAAAACATACTGAAACGCAAAAATATGTTCTTGGAGCTTCTTGCTTCAGTGATTCTCATATGAAATAAGAAATATTAAAAATTAGTCCCACTTGACAGTGTTTATACTGTCTGTTGTTCCTATCTCTTGCAGTAGCATGTTCTTAGTTCTCTTGATCAAACAGGGTGTTTTCATGCAAAAGAAATGTGCCATGGCGAGCAGCAAAATGGCCAAAGAGACTTTGGCTGACATTAGAGAACAGTATTAAATGAGAAAATGTTTAGAAGGCTGTTGTTGGTTTGAAATATGTATACATATCGCTTTATAATCCCATAATGAAAGTAAAATCAAACATATAAATCTGATAGTGGTACATTCAGTTGACAAGTCTGGCTTGTCAGAAAGGGCATAAACCAGGAAAATATTTTAATGAACTATAACTCTTTCCTGGGAATATTTGGGTTTACAGTAGAGGCAAACATAAATAAAATAGTCTTAGAATAATTTATATGATGCTAGGCTAGTGAGTGCAGTGGACTTATAAAGCTTCATCCCTTTGGAGAATAATACATACATATATCTGGAGATAAAAATTCAGTAATCTCAATGACTGAATTTAAGAGCTGTTCCATTGTCAGAAGCACAGATGTGCAAATTTAGGGAATTCAAACCAAGAAAGCTACTGTCTGACTTAGAAGATGGAGTTAATTACAGACTGCACAGGCTTTGGTATTATTCTTTGCATCCTTCCAGTCTATGAAATGACTTGACACCAAAAAAATGAGGTGCATGACACTGGAAAATGGCTTGAGAGATCAGAGTGCAGCATGGCAGTGAGTTGTAGCATCCTCAGAGCTGATGGGAGAGCCCTGCGGTGTGAGTGGGGCTTTACCTGGCTGTCAATGCACAATGAGGCAGCAAAACACCCTGTGAGATCAGCATAGCCTTGGCTCGGCTCCACTGAGGGTTCAGCTCCAGCTGCTGTGTCTGCTGTGCACTGCTTCCCACACAGTCATAGCAACAACTGTTAAAAGGTCACAAAACCGTATTTTTTTTTAATGACTTGATAATATAGTCTGCTACACTGAAACATGAAACAGAGTATAGGTGTGGGTTGGAGTGGTGTCTTTTTGCCAAATGTTTTTTTTGACAAAAAGTTTTATGGATATTTTCGTCTGTTACTTGAAAATAAGTTAAAATGGCAAGCTATTGTTTTAATATAAATGAAGGTAGGCTTAGCATCATCTCTGTCTTCAGATTCAAGACTCTAGTATTTTCTTGGGAACAGGTATTTTCTGCAAATAATTACATTTTGACTTCAAAACTCATTACTTTGAGAATGTTTAAGTGGAAAATTTTATCCCATATGTGGAATATTTTCTGTTCATTATTTGCCAACCTAGTCCATGTAAGATTCAATCATATGGACTGCCTCTGATTTTATACCAATCTCTGAAAACAGAACAGGGAACGACAGGGCTAATTGCAATCTGTCATGCTTAGTCATCCACATACACTTCTGTTTTCAAGGGCAGAAGTCAAACTGTTTTACGTACATCTCACTGCAGTCAATAAAGTTATATTTTCTTGGAAATATTAAATACGTGTCAGAAATACTTGGGACAATTAAAAAAAAATCACAAGTTAAAATGAACTGCAAAATCACTCAAGTTTCTCACTGATTCTGTCTGTGGCAACTCTAAAAGCAAAAAGCATGGGCTGGCAGGGAGGATGAAAAGAGTCCAAGCTTTTTTATTGCTTTTAGTTGGAAGCTCATAGAGTTTTGAAAAGCTGGTGTCTTTTTTCAAGTAAGCCCTTTTTTTTTAATAAGAGCATCACAATTTATAAGAAAGCATGTTTTTACTGCATTATAGATTAGCTGTCAATAAGACTTTGGAATGCCCAGGTGACTATTACTATGTGCTGGTACAGATATTGCTTGTCTATGAAGTTGATGATTAGCAGAATTAGTTAAATCTAATGGGGTGGTCATATCCAGGTGCTGTGTCATGAGTTTAACACATTTTTACAAGTTGTTGAAGAAGTGTTTGCTCTCTTACAGAAGTTTTTTAATCCTTTTCTCCTGTATGTTGGTATGATCTGTGAAGCCTCTGAACGGTACCGCAGAGAGACAGGCAGTGAGATGAATCCAATCTCTACAAGCACATTCTCTATGCAGTGCAGGAGCAGACCTTCCCAGAGCAATAGCTAGGTTCTGATAAAGCCTGATTTATACTCAGTGTGAATATTTGTACCCTGAGGCATCTGTCCCCTCCTTGAAGTGGCGTATCATATCACATCTGTGAGCATGTGTAGCCACTGTTGAGATTGAGGGAATTTAAAATGCAATTGAAAGCGATTTGTAATCCCCTTACTGGAATTATTTCTGAGTTATTTTTCTCTTATTCATTTAGTTTGAAGCTGTGTCTATTAAATTAAGTTGCCTTTTTTTTGAATGTGTTTTCTCAGCTTTTCAAGAAAAGGAATGAAAACCAAATGTCACATTGTGACCTTCTAGATTTCTATTTAGTGCTCCCAATCAATCACAAAGATGTATATGTTATCAAATCCATATTTAACATGCAGTCTGAACACAGAGATTCGATGGTGAAATGGTGCAGAATCAATAAAAATCAGCTTCAGGCCTTGCTGTTTAGCTGCATTGTGTTTCAGCACTGCAGGGAGAGAAAGCTCAGGTCCTACTTTTCAAAGGAGAAGCACTGCTAGCCTGGGAGCTGTTAAAACATTCCTTCTGCAGAGTCCAGCTAGTGTTAAATATTCTGTTCATTTCCCTGTAACTCCAAACCCATTCCTTTGCAGGATTTTTCCCCCTCAAGAAGCATTTGCATCAAGTGATGTCAGTTCTGTTTGGTACAGCACAGTGAGGTGTGGGGGTCGGTTAAATGGAGCTAATGACACAGAATTTGTAGCCAGTTGGTGGGAGCACCAGGCTTCTCAAACATCACTCTTAATATTTTTAGTTCACTGAAATTTCTTGACAAAATTGAAAGGTGTTTGTTTGAAAGCAGGATCCTCCAATTCCTGTAATTTTTCGGTGGGGTTAAACTGAATCTGTTTCCAGCTCCACAAAAAATGCCACTGTGACACACTTCAGTCATGGGACTACTAACCCTCCCTCAGAAACAAGGTGAATGTTAAAAGTAAGGGTACTGTCACAGTACATACAGCTTTTCTATACAAAGAAAGAGTCTCAGAGGTGGAGTATTGTTCATTCACTATTTAAAACACTAATTTTAATTGATACATGTTTTTAGAGGCATTTGTGAACCGTATTTCAGTATTCTGACAACTGGTGCCTTCTTGCATTCCTTGTTGAGAAGGAAATAGCTTTAAGTGTAATAAATTTGTCTTCTTACAGCTAGAAAAAGGAATTTGTAAGTAGAATTGAACATGCCAAAAGAAAAATGTACAAGAATCTTACCTTTTAATGCAAAACTTGCATAGATTTAGTGTAAAAAAAAAAAAAGATATGGCAAAAAAAAAGCAATGCATTTAAGATATGATCATGGGACTTGGAATTGGCCTTGTTTTGGTTCTGTTGTTCTAATTTATTGAAAGTAGTGTGGAAAAAAGAATTCAAACCAGTAAGTGTAAATATAAACTGTAAATAAACTGATTATCTTTAAAGGCTCAGTAAAACTGTAGAGAAGTTCTATTACAACAGTAGCAATAGAATAGGAGGAGAAAGATGTATCCTCAGGATATTTTCCTGCAATTTGGGAGCCTTTTTTTGCCCTGCTTTTAACAGTAGTGTGATAAAAGCTTCCAGAAACCTGTTTGACACAGATTTTTCTTGTGCCATCTTCCTGCCATCCTCAGCACTGGCCAAGGGGAACTGAAGCTCTGACAAGAGCAGGTGTTTTTCCCCTTTACTTTGTCCGGCAAATGACCCTCAAGAAAATAGCCTTCATTTGTGCTTCAGACCCAGAGCCAGCACATAATTCATCAAATGCATCTCTTAACAAAGTGCACTAGAAGGTTGAGAAGGAGTGGGTTGTATTTTAGAATATATGTAAGAAAATGTTGCTTTTTCTTGTGGTGCCTCTTTTTCTCTAGAGAGCTCATTTTCCTGGAGCACAAAAGTGAATCTTTTGAAAAACTAACTGGTATCATGTAGTAAATCAGTTTCTTTGTCTGTTTTGACTAGTGGGAATTACTGTTTCAGTATATAAAAATGAATGCTATAGACAGCTTAAAATTAGAGGCTACAGAGGAATTAGTTTCTCTAAAAGCTTTCTAGAAATATACTTTTTCTGTGAAATGATATCTAGGATTGGACAGCATAAGCTTCTTTCCTTCAGATCCTGGAAGTGAAACTGCTCTGGACAATTCTTCAGTCTTCTCCCATACAGGAAGCACAAAAAATGAGGCACAAAGTAAGACTTGGAAGGTCTGATTGGAAGGTGGAAGTTTGTCCTGTCTTCATCCCTAAAGGATAGAAGGCCTGTAATAATTATCACAAAGCTTCTTCTGTGTTTAAGGGGATACATATTGTTCTCTTGAGGTAGCATGAGCAGATACTGGCCTAAATAAGAAATGATGTGAAATTTCATGAAGTCTTCCCCTTCCCCCACCTTGGAACTAGTCAGAGTGCTGTTGAGTGTGTGAGGTGAACGTAGGATAAGATTTGACAGCCACTCAGATTAGGATGCTTGATAAGTGGGAGGATGTGCATGCCCTAGGTTTGGCTGGTGCTGGCTGCACAGCTACTGTCCCTAGAACACGATTAGTGGTGACAGGGAAGCCTTCCCATGTGCAGGGAAGTTCTGTTTGCAAACCAGCACAGAATAGCTTGCAAAAGTCTCTCTGCTGCAGAATACATGTGGAGGAGAAGAAAGGTCTTTGTGTAGCCTTACTGTTACAGGAAGGAGATGGTGAGAGCAGTGTGAAAGCTTCCTGCAAAAATTTGGAAACGTGTAAAGGTTAAAATGTTATCCTTTACTCATCTCACAGGAGAACAAATTTTAGCCATTGACTCTGAAAGGAAGGAAGGAATAATTTGTTTGAAACTCTGCGGAAATGGTAGAGTTCCCTTACACGTACGCAGGTGTTTCCTGCATAGAATGCGATCTATCCATATATTAGCATATAGTTTGGCATATCTTTGGGCATTCTCTGGGGCCAAATAGGAAAATGAGCTTTTCTTGGGTTTGAAGTTGGAGGAGTAATGATGACCTTTTCAGCTACAGTGTACACTGATGATTTCTAACACTAGCATTGTTCATTTTGCTACAAAACCTTTCTTTGACACGGGGTTAAGATGGAGTGGGATGCTTTCTATAAGGGCAGCAAATTTGAAGCAAAGGATATTGATGGTTAGTTCTTTTGACAAAGCCTTACTTAAGTCAACCCCTAGAGGATAAGGGTGAATAAACCATTTGAGACATGTTTTAAAATTAAACTGGGCAAAAGCATAACAAGACAGAGTACTACCACTTCATTTTTGACCATCGGACATTATTTCACATTGCAGCCATAGTTAGAATTACTTAAATTTCTCAGATATCCATGCTGCCACCAGAAGGATATTTCTGCTGTTTTTTTTGTCCCAAGCCTTAGCAGTAATTGTGTGGCTGTTCTTCATCATACCAGCATCATAACTAAGCTTGTGGAGAAATCACTCTGTCTGATTCGATTCCAACTGTTAAATTCTCTAATTTGATTTATTCTGTGCTCTAATTGCACTCATCTCTGAAGGAAGGGGTGATGGTGCAGTGAGACCCAGCTGGGTGGGAGAGGAGGCCAGAGCCTATTTGCAATGGGAGGATGGGTTGAAGCATCCCTCAGTTGTTTGTGGGGTGATTTGACAGGTCTGAAAACAAACAGAAAGCAAAATAAATAGAGTATTTTGTTTCTGCTTTAAGAAAGGAAGAAACTAAAAAGGACAAAAATAAAGAAAAATTATTAATGCATTTGTTTCAATACTGAAAACAAGGATGGGATTCGTAATGCTAGATTTGGTCTGCAGTCACTATCCTTTTACATTCTGAATATTGCTGGGGCACACACATTTATGATGGGGAGCTATTTTAATGCAAAGCAGCATGTCCAGACAGCAGTGTCACAGCCAGGAGGAATTTCCAGCTGCTGCCAGATGTGCTGGTGCACCAGCTAAGCAGCGTGAATTGCTTAGGATGCAGGTTGCACTTACTGCCCCAGATGTTGTTTTGACTCCCTCTGCAATTCAGACTGGACTGCACTTCTAAGTGTTGGTCTTCAAACCCCCTCCCTCAGCTGGCCTTGTGTGGAGGATTACAGCAGAGGAATGTGAGGCTCCATGGGAATTTCCTTTTTTAACACCTAAGGGCTTGTCTGACCTGTGCTTTTGTGTTTTGGGGCATTACCAAGTGTGTGACTCTTCTGTGTAGCCAGTGCATTGCTGGCAGGTAGAATTCCCATTGCTTCGTTCGAGGATTCTTTCCACAACCCAGTGAAGTTGTGTGAAATGTGTTTAACACTTGGTAAACAAATCCTTGAGCTAGCTCTTGTATTTTTCCAGTTAACGTAGTACTTCACAAAGCACAGCTACACTGTCCCTTTCTAAGTTTGGCATGTATTCTGTATCTTTTTCTGTCCATACGCATTTTAAAAGGGTTTTGCTAATTGCAGTTCAGTAGTTCAGACCTATTCTATGTTGAGATGACTTTAATTAAATTTTCAGAATATGGATTAAGCTTGGTGGTGATGCTTATGAATTTTTTTTTCGTTGAAATTGCTACTTCTCATCTCATCCATGGAAATGCTTTCTCTCTGAAACAGCTGCAGTATGATTTCCTGTGATTAATGTTAATTGATAAATGATAGTTGGAGTTTCTTGTTTGAACTTTATCAGAGATTACAAATTAAAACTTGGAAAGCATTTTCCTGAATGCATGAATGGTACAAGGAATGAGGAAAAATAGGTTTTGGAAAACATGTGAAAGATTGCACAAGTGGTTGGCAAAACTCTTAACATCATTTTTTCAGCACATGAATGATCCTTACATTAATCACTAAAGCGAACACTAAAGTGACTCATTTTCTAATAGATTCAAATGATACACTTAACAATATGTATTTCCTGTTCATTGATGTATGAAAAAAATCTTTTTTCCAGCTTTTGTGAGTATATCTAGGAAGGAGGTGATTTATGCTCCTGCTATATGCAGTTTTATTGTAACTGAAAGCTGCAGCTGCCATGTAAATTCAGCAAACAAAACCGCTCAAGGTTAAAAGCAATTCACATCTTTGGAAATACAGTAATTCCTGAACTGGGAGAAGTCTGGGTCCTGACTCTAGACAGCAGATCTCAAAATCATAACACCTTAGTCAGAAGTGGGAGCTCTCTGCAGTAGGTTTCTGGGTGTATTCATATGTTAGCTAATATGCGTAACTTCATTTTGACAGGATGATGTAGCTGATGAATGTGAGGTCTGCCCTGTCTCCCAATCAGATCTGTACATGTTCATTTGCCTTAGGAACCTTGTGGTGGGAGTACATTTGCACCATGATCAATTTTGAAGACTTAGAAAACGATACAGCAGTTCTGATCTGTCAGTCCAGGTCATGATTTGTGTCAGTGCCAAGTCTGCTGGATTGGTGTAAAGGTGTGTTTTGACACTGCCTTTATTTAGGACGGGTAGGAAAGTACATTTGTACATATATATATATATATTGAAACTCTCCTGGTGCCAGACTCCTCTGTGAATTTAACTCGCTTTAATGTCATAATTCAATAGAACCAACCTCATGGTTACGTACAGTAACTGATGCCTCGTCTTGAGAAGTGGGAAAGAGGATTGTTTTCTGTTTCCTTAATATGTGTACAGTACACACAGTTTTGCTAATTTCAGTATCTATGTGCATATATGTCTAATTTAAGATTACCATTTTTGTTACATGAACACCCATCCCTCTGCATATTGGAGTCTGTTGACTTAAAAGAGTGTAATTGCATATAAAATCATCACATGACCCTTTCCAGTTAATTTTGAGATTTTTGCTCCCATTTAGAAAACATTAATGCAGTAAAAAGGGAGCTTTATCCCAGCCTGTGTCACAGCAATGCTGTTTTTAGTTTAATAGGGCTGCATTTACTACATGTGTTAGAATGTAATGCATGTGTTTTTATGAATGTTGACAGTGCTTGTGTATTGTAAAATGAGCATTGTACATTTTAAAGATTGGGTAAGAGGATTGGTAGGTTTTAAGAATGAAGTGGATTGGTTTCTGGTACCATTTGGTGCAGCAATGTTGCTTATGCTTCTTTAGGCATCTTGCATCATTGTATGTCTGCCTCTTCTCTTTTCATTTATTATAGAATGTCCTTCATTCAAAAATGCTGAAGTCAAATGAAAAAATAAGTCTGATGGGCTGTTACAGAGGTAGGGCTCTCAGAAAATTACTGTTCTTCGGTTTCTAGATGTCTTAATCCTTGAAAGCTGTAGAAGTTGTATTGAGGTACTACAAGTCTGAGGTCTAAAATTTACTTGATCTTTAGTTTGGAGGCTGAATTATAAAATAAATGAAAAAAACATCAGCTGGTCAAGGATTATTGCTTCATTTTATGGTAGACTGGAATAAACCAGAGAAAATGGTTTTATTAAGACAGAAAAATCAATCTTTTATTATGATTCTTAGCCATGTTTGTGTAGAAACACAAGATTTAAGGTTCCTGAGTTTGCAGGAAAAAAAGATAGGACTGTTGATACTTTTTTTTCTCCCTCAGGTGTCCTGATTTGACTTTTGTGAGATAGGTGACTCTGGTATCACTCACTTCAGTGGGGCAACTTGCTTCCTTTTCTCCTGCTGAGTGTATGTGTCTGTATTTGGTACAAAATGGAATTGGTTTGACAGGGGACTGCTGCACAGAGTCCCCAGGATCATTACACCCTGTCAGTGAGACACTGCCTGGAAAAGAGTCCTTGGTTCACATCTCTGCTCAGAATCACGCAGAGAGGGAAGCTGTGGCCTTGATCTTCTCTGTCCTTGGCAGCTGGATTTGGACTCTTGTTCACAGAAGGCAGTTGTAACCCTGCCAAGGGCCAGCTGGTCCTTCATCCTATGCTAACACCTTTCTGCCTGCCTGCCTCCTTCAGTTACCTGCTCAGTTACACCTGCAGGATGGCTGCATCAACCAGGGGATACTGTGGGGAAAGCAAGAGGGAAGGGGTAGAAAGCTTAACATAGACCATGGGTGAATTTTTATTGGTGTTGAAGAAGGTGGAAAATCTCTGAGGTGAGCAGGGCTTCCTGTTTTCCCTGCAAGGCAGTGGACAAGTTTTAAAAAAGGAATGTACTTGATTTTACTTGAAAGGATTACAGCCTGCACAACAATGCAGTTGCTGGTAGAAAAATCGTGCCCAGAAGACCACTCAGAATATGGAATTAAAGGGCATAGGAATGAAAGACTAATTAAAATTATTGGGCTGTGAGGATGTGTGTTGGGGATGAAGGGGGAGAATGGGTATATGTGGCAAGTGAACAAGGAGGAGGTGGATGATACAGAATTATGGAGTAAGGTTACACTGTTTTAATAATGTTTTAATACCGTTTTAGTAATGCCTTTCATGTCTCTAAAATTGATCAAATTACTGTGTAATTTAGAAAATGAATCAGGCTTCGTTTCTTTGGTCTAATCCACCCAGGTGTAAAAGTGCAGTGTTCAGTTAAATTAGTGCAAGCTCCATGTAAGTGCTGGGATCTGTGCACAGACAGCTGAAATGAGGCAGAATGAAGATAGCTGAGCTTCCAAAAATAAAATAAGGAAACCAAAATTCTGCCTCTTCACTTCTCTTAGCACTAAGGGGTTTTTTTCCCCTCTCAAATATCATACTCCTTGTCTCTTCTAACATTCCCCACTCTCCTCTTTGTAAGCTCGCTTTCATCTACAAAACTTATTTTCCCTTATCTTTTCCCTAGTCCTCTTCTTTACCTCAGGCTTCTTGTAAGATTCTTGGCTGTAACCTTTCTTGCTAACTCTGCTGCTTTTTGCCTGCTGACTTGTGATTGAAGACTGTGCTTCTGATGCTTACCCTTCAATTTCTACAAACCTGTCTGGCTCCACCCAGAAGCACCTTTGGATGTCTGGAGCTGAAACCGGGATGAACAGTTCTTAGTCTGTTTGCCTTAGGGTGGCCATAAAGAGAGCACTGCTGGTGGATCTTGTTTGAGAAACGCTATCTTTCGTTGTAAAAATGCTCTAAGAAATGAAGTGTGTGAACCAGAAATGCTGCAGCATAATTTTTAATGTCTTGCTTCTTCATTTCTTTATATATTTAAAACGTTATTTAAATTTAAAACTGGCTCTAGGAATTTTTTTTCTGTGACTTGCTGTTTCGATTCCTATTACTTCTTTATATACGGTCCTGTTCTGCTAAATGTTGTAGTAAATCCTATGACAAACAGTCTGCTTAAGAGGTAGGGCCATGTAGTTCAAAAGTTATTTTCTTGTCTCACAAGCTTTTTTAATTTGAAGGAGTATCACAGGACAGTATTTACAGTAAAACTTTGAGGGACTTTACTCTTTCTCTTATTTGAGGTAGAATAAGATTTTGCTGTAGGAAATTGCCTTTTGCCTTCTTTGGGACAGTTGATAGGTACCACTTGTGGAAGCATGCAGTTTACACTTGTGTATATTTACCAAGAGAGTGAAGCAGCGTACAAAATTTAGCAGCTGACTAATGCCAGTTACAGACAATTCACTCTGCAATTAATTGGTTTATTTTCTTTCGGGTGAAAAATGAAGATGCAGTAATTTTTCACCTGGTTAAATCAACAGGGCATTAACTTTCTTTGCTGGTATGGATTTTCTTTATCAATATTGATTTTGGGGAGATAAACCTCTTAACTTATTTGCTTATCGAAAAGGCAAAGCAACATATATTGATTCATTCCTTCGTTCAGACGGCAGCTGTAATTTGGTAGTGAGGTTTGTAACAGACTAAATGAGCTGTCTGAACTTTAAGCTCCCTCAATAGGATTCAACAAACTTTTACTAGTTTTTAGAAGAAAGAAGGGACTGAAAAATGGAGGTTTTAGTGTACTTTACTGTACAAGGAGTAAATTTATTTGGAGAGCCACACATAGACACATACACATACTCTTATTTTTAACAACAAACGAATTTTATTTAAAAATTAGCATGCTTGTGTGTTTTGATGTTTGACTGTCAATGAAAAATTGTATCCTTTGTCTATCCTTCTGTAATGTCATTGTTTGTAAGGTGAGTGTGTTACTTAGAGAACACCTACAAACCATCATGGTGTTTGGATGAAAAACTTCTGAGAAGTCCTTGAATGGATGAGAACTTTACAATGTAGTTCTAAAAATAGCACTTGGAGGTTTGAGTGTTGTGTTTTTGTTGGTTTGGGGGTTTTTTTGAGGGTTGTGCTGGGGTTTTTTTTAGTGTGTTTGTTGTGGGTTATTGGGGTTTTTTGGCTTAGGGCTTTTTTGTGGGCTTTTGTTTGTTTGTTTTAATTTTTTAATTTATCTCTTCCTGAAACATTCATCAAAACTGTGATAAAATGTATTCCTCTGGCCTCTCACAGTTATTTCTAGGTGTGTTTTCTTGGTAATAGTTTTTATTGGAGCCTCTGTTGCTTGCCAAGTTTATTCTGAATTGATTTCAGTTGTAAAACATGAAACCTTTTCTTGTGGCTGTAAATTGCTGGGTCATCTTGTTTGATTATAATATGAACTCTAGAATTTGGTAAACTGTGTAAGCTTACTCTGCATTAGAGCAAGTAGAGAGAGACAGGCTGTTGGCATGAGCTCCTTGTGGGCAAGACCTTTGGGAGTTGCTCTTCCTGTTCCTCTTCAGAGATTGGGTAAAGTGCTGAAGAGGCTCAAACAAGGTAATAGCCCCCCAGGTTCTGCCATCTAATTTTCTTGACCTAAATGCCAAGTGTTTTCATTAAGTGGTGCTGACTTCACTATGTAATGTTAGCAAGAAATTCTGTTGGTGGCACTTACCTGCAGTAAAACAACGACTTCCTTCCTTATTTGGGTTTATTTGAAGGAATAATATAATTCTGGTAGTGACACAAAGGCAGTTCTTAATGTTTCCTAAAGTTAAAACCAATACTGTTAAAAAAAAAACCTATTTTTTTATCTAAAGAGAGAATATGTGTACTTTATAAGTGATACTGGTACAATGAAGTGTTAATTTCAGCTATTTCACTTGTTCTGATTTCTGCTGTCATTTAGCTCATGCCTTAAGGGCCTATGGAACAGCCTGTTTTATGTTTTTAAAGGTACTTTTATAGTCTTTGAGAGGTAGCATTGGAAGTATTAAGTGACTGTGAATGTAGTGTCAGAGGATTAAAGCCTAAAGCTCATTTTCCCTGTACAGCTATAACAGTGCTTTATTCTGGTCAGTATTATGCTGTGGATAGTGATGCCACAATCCTCGATGACTGTGAATCAAGTCAAGCAGAGAAAATACAATGTTGAAGAGATGAATAACTGCAGTATTGCTGTTTGCAAAGTGCTTTGAAATTCTATTGATGGCATGACTTGCAGCATCAGACTTCAGGTCTCTTGATGTGAATCCTTCTGTTTAAAAACCCTCAGGAAAGTACACCTATGCCTAGCAGAGTTAATTTGTTCAGAATTTTTCAAGTAGGGCAGTTCTAATGGTACTACTTCCAAGAGCTGGTCTGTTGTTGATTTACCTTTCATGTATGGGAGATTCTGCTTTTGGGAGGTTCTTCAGAGTTTAAAAAGATGAATTTTTGTAACACAGATTTCTGATCAGGTGTATGCAGGGAGATGGAAAAAGGTGATACCAGCAGTGATAACTTTTAAAATCTTGGAGTAAGCTAAGACCTCGTTGACATTTTTTCATGATTGATTATACAGCTTAGAAAAAATTTCTGTGTAGAATTAAGTGAGTAGTTACAAGCAGTTAGGCTATTGCAGTGTGTGTGTTAAGCTCTCTAGACTCCTACAATTAAGCCTCCAACATTCAGGTGCAGTCAGGATCTTGAAACGCTGATATTAGCTCTCACTGATTTTATGGGACAAGTGTATTTATGAAATTGGCATCAAATGTCCGTAGGTGGCCTGACTTGTCACACATACGGGATCCTATGTGGATCCATGTGAAGGAACAAAATGAAGTCTGCAGATGTGCAAGGGTCAGCAGTCATGTATTATATTAAAAAAGAGACGTCAGCTACACAGTGTGTTCCTGAGATTTCCGTGAGTGCATTTCATGTCTAGATCATTACACCAGTTATCCTCCTTCCAGAGACAGGGAAGGTGAAGCACAGAGACTTTACCTGTCTAAAGACACAAGTGAGTCCACAGGCAGGACTCTGTCTCTCATAAACCTTCTGTGTATCTCATGTTCACAGAACAAAAATAAGACATTTTTATTGAATCATTTTCTTAAAAATCTCTGGAAGGGCTTCTCTGTTGTTATAGACACTGTATTTCAGAATGCTTTCAGATGTTTTTAGACATTGTAATTGTCTGTATTCAGAGAAAAGCGGAAAAACCCAGATCCCCTTTTTTCATGCAGTGAGAAAGGCATTCACACCTAGATGCAAAATTCCATCCCAAAGCAAATTTTACAGCTCAGTTATTAACTCCTGGATAAGAATTCATAATGAAAGTGCTGTCAGTTCTTTAATTACAGTGATTATAATAGAACCTGTAATAATGAGGCAGAACCCAAGTTTTTGAACTGCTGTGTCAGCTGTCGAACCCAGGCTAACAAAAATCCCTTTCTGACTGGAAATGTGATGTAGTGCTATTCAAGGGGGACTTGCATCTGGTCTTTTCAATAAGCACATCAACTAATGTCTGAAACTCTCTTCCTATCATTACAGCTGCACAGAAAGCATGTTGTAGTGCATTTGCAGTTATCTCTGCCGCTTTAAAAGAAAAAAAGCATTTCATTCTTAGACTAGAGAAAAGCCATTGCTGTTTGCAGCAATGGAGGAAGCGTTAGCACTGGTAAAAATGGTAGTTATTCCTTTTTGTTAAAAATATCTTTACAGCAAACTTTACTTTGAAGCACTGGCGTTTCATTTATGCTTAAGTTATAGTGGCAAAGTCTTTGTTGCAATGCTTGCCCACACAGTGTGGAGGGCGATACACCAATGACCCGATTTTTCAAGATCTGTCCATTTTCCATTCCGTTCTGTCAGAAAGAAAACACTTTCTCAACCTAATTACTTCAGACTGTAGAAAACAGTTCATGAAGTTCAATTTGGTGAGAACAAGGGCCTTAACTAGCATGAATGTCCAGTCCTGACAGTTTATCGGAGGAGCAAATCCTTTCCAAGGTGAGCTGCCATACAGAAGTGTGCACTGGGTTGCACCATAGGTAGATGGACCATGGTTATTTTCAGTCTCCCAGGAGTGGCTTGTATTTGGAGTTTTTTCTGACTCGTGAACATGTTGCTGGTACAATGCCTGATATTTAGCATGACTGCTTCTGAATTAGGTTTGTTAGCACTTAAAAACGCATTCATGAACAACTAGTACTTTTAAATGTGATTATCAATTATTCTGTTTCTTTGTTTCTAAAAATATTTCATGTTGGGCTAGTGATGAAACATCTATTGTCATTGTCCATCTCAAAGTCTGTTTAATTGGGCTTTAACTGTCAGACTCATCTGCAACAGGACTTTCAGAGTAGGAAAAAGAAAAGATTGCTGCTAAACACAAACTTCTTTTTTGTTTGTCTGTGATTTTTTAAAACATACTTTCAATATGGTATGAAAAAATACGTTTTTCAAATAATTTTATGTATTAAATGAATTTAAGATAAGTCATGATAGTGTTTCTGTGTCTTCAAGGAGGTAATTCTCTTAAAAATAACAGCTTTTCAGGAGACTATTCAGCCAGTCATATTGATCACTTGGCTACTGAGACATATACTGTGCTTCAGTAATACATAAGTAAATAATCATGCGTAAAATTAACTTCAGTTTTGTTTTCCAGGTATTGTAGTGTCAGAAAAAATAAAGAAGTCTTGACCAATATTTTAAAAAATCAGTTTTATTTATTACTCAGTAATGATAGGATTTTAATTGACATCACTTAAAAAAAAAAAAGCAAAATAACTCTTTATTTTCTGCAAGTAAGCAGTTAAGTACTAACTGAAACAACTTTGGTTTCCTTGGAGGGGAAAGGATCTCCTTGTTTTTTGTAGGTGGATTCATAAACATGGCTGTAATGGCTCATAATGCAAAGTCTCCTTTTTCTTTATGTTATAAATTGAGAAAAAGGCCACTATCTGGCTTTGATGCTACTGGGTGTCCTCTGCTGCGAACGTTCGTTTGGGAGGAATAATGACTGCAAAATGCTTAATAAAGGTGCAAGGCCTGAAGTCATAGGTTGCATTCTCATAGACAACTGCTTCTTCAGGTGAAATCCTTGAGGAACCTCTGACGTATCCACAAGCTGCTTTGACTTGCACCCATATTTATGCTGTTATGAAAACCAGTGGGAAAGCAGTGGTTACCCTGGAATCTGGCCCAGAGGCACTGTATGCAGCTCCTTGTGTCTAACCTAACGGTATTGGTTTTTAGGTGCTAGGGACTGTGGGTGCCTGCACAATTTGATAGCAGTCAGTCATTTCTAGTGCTTTGATACTGATGCCACCAAAAGAACAGTTCAGAAAGAGACATCAAAGTGGAAGCTGTGCTGTGCCCTACAACGCTTACAGACAACTGCTGTGTAGTTTTTTTACTGTTTCCATGTTTGTCCTGTATTGATGGTTGTGTTGGTTATTTGCAGCTTACTCATAAAACCAGCACCAAACAACGATGTTGCAGAAACCCACTTATTTTGTCACCTAATCAGCAGACAGGCCTTTGTGGTAATGGATAACGAACATCCATGTTTCAGATGGAATCCAGTAAAGCCTTACCTCAAAACAAAACTTCTCCAGATTTTGAGCTGGCAGTGATACAATAACACATTAATGTTAAATGATGTGGGTAGATGGGCAAGCAAGATACAATTGTGCATAATCTGTCCTTCCTTGTATAACTTAGTATGAGTTCTGCACTGTGTTATTGTGATACCTGTTGTGCCTTGGGCAGTTCTGATTGTGAGCTGTGTACTGTGTTTACAGGTGAAGCTTCATAGGACCCTTGTAGCTGAATCCTGTCAAGTTGATGTCGTTTCAGCTGATGTGAGATGTCACCTTTTTGTGACACAACTGTGGCCATCCTCTCCTGGGAGCATTGTAGCTCTTCACAACTTTGTGTCATCGCTGCACCTGACTTGTAACGCTCAGACGTTTGTCAGCACAGTAAATGTTTCCTCGTTCCTCGTACAGGGAAGGAGGAAATACATTCTCAGAAGCATATATTCTCAGAAGTTGAATTGAGTGTTTATTGTCCAGATAATGATACACTTTTCGTTTTGCTTTTCCCGTGCCATTTGAAGTGAGATGATCAGAATAGGAGCTTGTCATAGGGATTTTATTTCTCTCAAGTATTTCTGTCTCCCTCAAATGAAAACACAAAATAGTTCATGTAGCCCAAAAGAGAGCATCAATGAATTGTTTCCAGCTATAAATCTAGATTTTGCTTTGTAAATGCTTCCTCTTAGGTATTGTATTCCTGTATAGCCCATTCCTAAATGGGGGAATGACTCAAATAAGTATTCCTGGCCAACCTTACAAACCTTTTCCCCTGTCATTCAACACTGCCTTTTAATTTCATCTGTCAACAGTAACTTTTGAAACTATTAAATGGTCTTAGTTGTGTAAAAAGATAGAGAAGACATTTTATAAAATCTTTCACTTGATCTGCCTTATGTATTTCAGCACTTCTGTTCACATCATTGATCTTTGGTACTTTCATAAGCTCCAGAGGAGCAGTATAAGCATAACATAATGTTATGGTATACTGCTATCCTCTGTACACAGTCCACATTGCCCTGGAAGTTGTGTCTCAGGGCATTGCTTTTGCTTTGGGTACAGCACCTTCTGCATTTACTGCATTTCCAGAAGCTCACTGTGCTGCCTGGTATTCTCAGCTTCAGAAACTGCAGAGGGAAACCTGGGTTTATGCTCTTTGGTCAGTTCTTCAGCCATTTCTTCTTGTCAGAGCTTGAGGATTATAGCTGTCATTTTGGCTCTTTGTTTTGGAAGCTTTTGGAGGTCTTTCAGATGTTACAGGCTGAAGCTGGGGAATTTTGGAGTAGGTCCCTGGGCATGGTGTGAGAGAGTTCTGCTGGGGCAATGGGCAGGTGTCAGGGTCAGACCAGGGGCAGCCACGCAGGTGTGTGCCTTGTGCTGATGTCCCCAGCTTGGAAGCTTTACACAACATGAGCTACTATCCTGAAGAGAATAGGGCCAAAGCAGGAGTTGTGGGAACAGAGAGAGAAAAGAAAAATGGATTCACATCTTCTTTCAAACGAGTTTATTCTTCCACAACAGTTGTAGTGATTGCAGATTACACACAGGAAATGGCTGGTCAGAAGCAGGATTAGCACTCAATGTTTTGCTATTGGCATGTAACTTCAGCTGGTTTGGATTAAAGAACAGATTCATGTATTGCAAGTATGTATAAATATAATAGCTTAAAATAAGCTGCAGTTAGGCTGGCATTAAGCTTCTCGATTTTTTGCCAGTATCTTTGCTGTGGATATTCCCAGGAATGCTTTGTTTTTTGTGGGCTGAAAGTTTTGTGTTGGACTGTAATGTGCTATCTGTAGTACTTTCTTCTATTAAATAACTATAATTACATTTTCAGTCTGAGTTGTCTGTCCACGCCTATCTCTTGCGTATCTTAAGGCGTAATTTTATAGTTTGGCTCCACGTCCATTTTAAGTTACTATGTGCCTAAACCTCACTTTCCTTGTATTTTCTGTTTACAATTCCTATGTATTTTGTTCCTTGTATTCAAATAGCCATTTTCCTGGTCAAAGTTTAAAGTCTGAGTCATTGGCTGCTTTCTCTGTTTCATGGGTGTGTCAGCATTTTGTTTGTAATTTTCTTCAGATTCTCCTCCGTATAAACAGAGACTCTTAAAGCTGCAGTCAGAATCCATGGAGACCATAATGGTTAATGTAACCTATTGGCCTGATTATTGCAAATATTTCCTTGTGTATGGTATCCTCAAATCAGTCAGGAGTGAGTGTGTGAAAGTGCTGTGTGCACTGCATGCCTGTGAAGTGTTTGTGTAAGAATGCAAGTAACTTCAAACAGGCACACCAGCATTTGAGCTTTGATCTGTTAATGACTTCCTCATTCAATAGTGTGGAATGCCAAATCCCTGCGCTTGGCAAATTCAGGCTGCTAATTTGTCAAAGCTGAATAAGAGGAAAACATGTATTTTGCAATTCAGTGCAAGAATGTAAGGAAAACAGAAGTCGACCAGTAAGCCGCTGAATATCCCTTCTATCTGTTAAAAGCAAATGAAAGAAAGTAGGACTAATCCATAGTGTCCAATATTTTCACTCTTTTTAATGTCAAATTAGGCAATTCATCTGCTCAAATACACACTGGAGTGTTTTGCTTGGTGAAGAGTGGGTGGTGGTCCAGAACTGCAGTAATAAGAAGTTCAAGTAAATATGAAATTGTTTACACTTACCTATATATTTTAAATTGGTTAATGTAATAGAAATTAGTTAGAAGGTTTTTGATGGGTTTATCCTGCTTGTAGAGATTGGTGTAAACTTTCAGAACAGATTGCAAGTCTGATGCTGTCACCCAAAGACTCTTTAAAAAAAATAATTAACAAAGATAATTCTGAAAATACCTATTTTCTCTGGAGTTTAGCCTGACTGAGGTGAAAGATGTCCTTTACTTCTGATTTATTTGATCTGTTGAGTGACTTTGTGTCCTAGCTACATAGTCAGAAAGGAATAAATGTAGATACATAATACAGAACAGTTCAAAACAGGGCCATGCAAACATGTGCCCAAATCCTGATGTGCAATGAGAGGAGAATGGAGTGAGAGCAGCCCTGCAAAGAAAGATTTTGAGGTGCTGGTGGATGAGAGGTTGGACATGACCTGTCAGTGTGTGCTTGCACTCCAGTTGCATCCTGGACTTCATCACAAACAGCATAACCAGCAGTGTGAGGGAAAGAATTCTGCCCCTCTGCTCCACTCTGGTGAGATCCCACCTCCAGTGCTGCATCAGCTCTATGACCTCAAACATAAGAAGGACATGGTCCTGTTAGAGCATGTCCAAAAGAGGCCACAAAGATGCTGAGAGGACTGGAGCACCTCTCCTACTCAGGTTGAGCGAGCTGGAGTTGTTAAGGCTGGAGAAGAGAAGGCTCTGAGGAGATGACATAGCGCCTTCCTATATATTGGAGGGGACCTACAAGAAAGCCAAAGAGGGATTTTTTACAAGGGCATATAGGGTAGGACAAGGAGTAAAAGGCTTTAAACTGAAAGAAAGTAGCCTTAGATTAGATATTAGGAAGAAATTATTCAGTATGAAGGTTGTGAGGCACTGCAGCAGGTTGTCTGGAGCAGCTGTGGATGCCCCATCCCTGGAAGTATTCAAGGCCAGGCTGGGTGGGGCTCTAAGCAACCTGGTCTAGTGGAAGGTGTCCCAGTCCATGGCAGGGATGTTGGAATCAGATGATGTTTAAGGTTTCCTTTAACCCAATCTATGGTTTTATGAACGGCAGAGCAACTTTTATGTGGTTAGTGAAAGATGATGAACAATGCAACTGCTTCTCAAATAAAGTGCTCTGTTCCCTTAGACAGCAGTTCCTGTTACAATTACACCATATGTTCTCAGCAAGCAGCAGATGTACAGTCTAACATTTAGCAAAGGAACTTTCTCATTTGAATGTTTGGGATAATACTAAAATAATGAATAATTAATTTTTGGCATGTCTAAGGCAGTTTCTTTTTGTTGCTATTTGTCCCCACTCTTTGCTGTGCCTGTTCGTTTCAGAAGGGCTTGCCACTTAAAGATTTTAAAGCTCTTATGTAGACATTTCCTTATATATCTCCAATAACCCTGAAAGCATTTACCATTTTAATGCATGGATGACTAGGTGGCTTCCTCAAGATCACACCAGGCACCACAGAAATGCAGGGGGTATCATTGGTGTCTCGAAGACTGATGTTTCTGTCAAGACAGCCACAGCTGCAGGGTCGATGGGGAGCTGCCAAGGGCATGGCATCTGGTAAATGACAAAGTGCCACCTTGAAGGCAGTGCTCAAAGACATCCTCACTCTCCTTACCCCTTTTGAATACTTTATATTTCATTACTTGAGGGGGTTCCAGGAACTGGATATTAATTCTAGTATTCTCTACTGATAGAAGGAGCTTGCTTTCTGATACCATGGGAGGTAGGTATAAAGTTATGTCAGGTCAGGGTGCAAGACAATTAAACCAGGGGAAAATGCCAAGTTTCTACTGCAGGTTTTGATAGTTCAGCTGATGCTTGAAGTAGTCTGAAGAATATAATCTGAATTAAAAGTTCACTAAAATCAGCGTTGCTTTGGAAGGGGATTGACTGGCTATAATAGGATATGTTTTTGAAAGTGTCAGCTTTAAAACTGTTTTTGTCTGGTCATGTTCTTTAAGAGGCATCTTGTATTGTTTGTTGTGAGTAGTATGTTAACCTTTATAGTCCCCTGAGGAACGTATTGATTAACTTCCTTTTTTCAATTCAGCCTTACAATGCTATGGAAAAAATGTCCAATATGAGTATAATGTGTGGAAATGTGTATAATATTTCCTTCAGTGGAAAACTGATGATCTTGTAACCTTCTTGCATTGCCCTTTGCTAGAGAGACGTAGTCTCATGGGACTTCGATTCTTAAGTTCTTGAAAATAGCAGCAAAGCTGTAAGAAAAGCAAAACACTTTATTTTTGACTATTTTTTAAATGTAAAAGCTTTTTTAGCAGTTTTGTCAAATGTGAAACTTGATCTGTTCCCTACAAAGTGTTGTTGTCTCTTTCTACAGTTTATTTACAGTTGATAAGAAGTTCATGACCTGTTTTTTCTTTTCCTTTAATTCTGCTTAAGCCAATCAATAATTGTCAGATCTTTTTTTGGTAGTCATTTTGCAGGCTGTAGATGTTTAATCTCTATGCCTTATTTAATTGAGAATGAGTCAAGGCTGAATACTTATTTTTGTTATGCACGAAATTATAAAAAGTGCAGTAAATGGGGACAAATGGCAGGTGTTTTGTACACAGACAAACTTGTAATAGATTTATTTGTTGCCTTTTGGATTATTTTGCCTTATTGGGCCACTGTGTTATTCAAAGTGTCTTCTGAGGGTAAAATATAAGAAAAAATCCTTCCTTTGTTCGGTGATATTTCTTGATGATCTGGGTGAGTGATCAGAACCAAGTGAGTTAATTGCATTAATATACTGTACGTACCTGGGACATGGACTATAGTTCTGGTGGTGAAGCCTGGGGATTATTTTCACTAGGAAGACAGTCATTAAGTTTAGCATTCAGCACAGCTTATCAATTGCACTTGCTATTTCTAATGGAGCTAAAGGAGCAGCCACTCAAAGTCACTCTCACTTTGTTGTAGTTCCTAACACCATTCCAGGTGTTCTCCCAGTCAGATTTAATTCCAAAGGAAATACCATGCTGTTAACTTTTTTTGCCCTGGACTTTCTGGGAGCTGCCTCTAGGTGCAATTATAAGATTCACCAAAATTAAGGCATTTGTTCTTCTACCTCTGTTTTTCTACAGTTGTCTACAGTGGCATTTGTAGAAGGATCATTTTTTCCCCCTGTCCAACCTCTCATGTCCCTCGAGGAGGTAAAAGTGCAAGAAATATGCAAGTAATGTACTGTTGCTGTAAGCTGACTTTATTAGATGCACACATGAAATCCTGGCCTTGCAGAGGTTTAACTCTGATGGTTACTAGAAAAGAATGCAGTTTAATGAAGGTCCATTTGCTTAAAAATGAAGTTGTTGTGAGGGTGAGGAAGTTGCTCTGTCACTAAGTTTCCTGTCTGCTGAAGACACATGGTGTGATTCTTGGGGATAGTCCTGTGCAGGCCAGGAGTTGGACCTATGATCCTTGTGGATTCTTTCCAACGTAGAATATTCTACGATTTTGTGATAGGCATCCGTTGACTTTTGCCTTGCTCTGTGTTTTTGCAGAACAGTCAGATAGTTGTGTCTCTGTAACATATCACTTTTTCTTCTGTGTCTTTTCTCCTGAGTCTATATCACTTTATTTGATGAAAAAGTGAAGCTTCCAGGCTTCAAATTTGAAGATTATCAGCTCTCTTACAGGTATGAAACCACTTCTTTTTTAAGCCATTTACTGAAGAAATACTATCCCATCTTTTCATCTGGAGTAACCAGCTTTTGTGTACTTGAGTACTTTGCTTTCCTTATTAGCACAATATACTTTCCAACACTCAAAACAGTTCCTCTGGCAGTATTTCTTCACTTGGAGTATAGTAGGCCTCAGATCCTCTGTGTTCCTGACTCCCAAATCCCTAGCTGCTGACCTCAAGATTCCCCTGGTGCTGTCTGCCTATTCTCCCTGGCTACTGTGTACATTTTTTTTACATCTTGTCCTGTCTAGACTGGTCGGAGGGCTGCTGCATGAACTGTCACCTGTTTGATTTGTTTGAAGGCTTGTTGTTGCTCAGAGCCCCATGTGAAATTGTTCTTCTTCTGGGTCACTTGATAGAGAGAGCTGGCAATCAGACAGTCATTTGGAATGTGTATTCTCCAGAAACCTGCGATGCTTAAGAAAGCTTGTTTGTGTTTCTTACTAATTGGTGGGTATGCAGATGTGATTTATTTATCACACCCACTGGGATCTGACCAACTCTGTCTTACCACTTTATTCCTGTGCAGGTCCCTTGACCTTACTCTGTTTAATGGCAAAACCAGCTTTCAGAAGGATTTGAAGTATTTTTTCTTTCTCAAAAGCTTCTTCTGCTGTATTGCCCCACACAATAGTGTCATCAATGTATTGCAGGTGTTCCTGAGCTTCTCCTTGTTCCAGTGCAACCTGGATCGGTCCATGGCAGATGGTAGAGCTGTGTGTCCCCCCCAGGAGTGTAGAATTCCAGGTATACTGGGCACTCCTCCAAGTGCAAGCAAGCCCTGTTGCCAGAGGGACTGAGAAAAACACATTAGTGGTATCAGTTTTGGCACACCACTGGGCTGCCTTTGACTCCAGTTTGTGTTGAAGTGTGTCTGGTATAGCAGGGTCTTGATTTCATTAATGTCACAATAATTAACTGTTAATTGCCATTCTCCAATTAGACTTTCACACTGGCCATATGGGGCTGTTAAAGGGTGAGCAGGTCCTGCTAATGACTCTTTGGTGATCCAGTCAGTGACTGAGTTTATGGATGAGAAGCATGGAGTCTTGGTTGATGTGACATTGCTGCTGTTGCACTGTTATGGTTGTGATCAGAGCCTGTGGTTTTTCGACCTTTGGTAGTCCTGTGAGAGGAGGGTCCTTGAGAGACCAGGGCAAGTTGGACAGCTGTTTAATTTCCTCTGTCTCTGAGGCGGCTATACAGCAAGCCCACTACACAGGTCAATGCCATTAGGGTACCCTTTGTACTGGTATCTGCTAGAGCTTTGTACTCCTGTGTTTCTGATGTTCCAAGCCACTGGATCCATACAGTCCAGTGAATCCAGTTGTCCCTCTTATCCTCTTGCCTGGAGAGAAGTCCCCTCTAATACTTATTGTAGGATACTTCACTTATATCTTGTAGAAATGGGTTAGAATTTTGTTCCATAGGTTCAAGGGTAAAGTCAGCTTTATCTCTCTGCCTGGTAAATTGCCCGCTACAGACTGGAGCAGCAGCGGCTTTCCTGAAGGAACTCCCATTTGTGATAGTTTTTCCCTGCAATTCAAGCACCTATGTCTCTAGGGCTGAGGTAGGTTTTCCATCCCAGTTGCTCGTGTCTTCTCCGTGGTCTCACAGGTAATACCATAGGGTGCCCTGTGATTATAACTTCTGTATCCACTGTCTTGAGCAGAAGTTGGAAGAGTTATCATTATACACAGTGGAAAGTGTCAGCTGTTACAGCAATGGATGCCTACATCCCTTCATTGACTTGTAGTAATACTTAAATTGGCTACAAGTTGGTCAAAGACAACAGTGATAGTACCTGTGATCTTGCCTGCAATGTCCTGTCTCCCACCCCAAGCCTTGCTGGAACTGTGAATGTATGGTCAAGTAGAGAAATGTCTCTTTATTTTCCAAGTCTGCCCACATTTATTTTGTCTGTGGAGAACGTCTCCCTGCAGGTAGCAATGGCACAGGTACCTTAGGTACCTCTTCATCAAGTCAGGGTTTTCCTTAAACCAACAGATAGCTCATATTTCTTGCAGAAGCAATCACCCTGGCAGTATGTTCCTGGAGAAAGGTGAAGATGTCTGGCCCATCTCATGGAAGGCACAGGGAAGGGAGCACAATGAAAGGGGCAGCATGGCCTACAGGGTCTGAAACCTCTCTGTCTGGGCTTGGCCTTTCTTGGAGAAACTCAGGCCTAGCTGAGCTGTCCCAGGCAGCAGATTGTGTGGAGAAGACCTCAGGCAGGCTCTGTCTTGTTCCCCTTGTTTGTCAGCCTGTCCTATCCTCTGCAGCAGCTGAGGCACATGTCTGCCTCCTGGGGTTGGGCAGAGGGCTGGGGAGGAGGCAGAGGAGCTTTGGTGCCTGCCCAAGCTTTTCCTCCACGTGGGCTCCTAGCCCTTGCCCTGCATGTTGCTGGCCGAGGCTGTGGCGGGTCCTGGCTCACAGCCCCTGGCACTGTCCCACCTGGCTGAGCCCTATGGCTCCGCACTCTCCAGTGTCTCCTGGCTGTCCTGCAGAGGCAGAGATGAGCCAAACCCTGCTCGGCTGCTCCAGCAGGCCACCTGCCAGGACCTCTGGATGATGGCCAGCTGGGCTCAGCAGGGCTGCCTCCCTGTGCCCAGGCCGTGCTGCTCCCGGTCCTGGGGAGGCACACCCTGCATGAGTGTGGCCCGCACTGGCTGAAAAGGCTGGGGCTGCTGGGGAGGAGAGTGGCCATGGAGAGAGCTGTCCATCCTACTTGACTGGTGCATGTCGTACCTGTCCATTTTATTTGACTATCATAGTGAAGAGAACTCTAAGAGTTCCAAGTCAGAGATGGGATAGAGCACAAAAGCAGTCAGCTGGAGTCTGGACACAAGAAGAGCCTGCCTCTTTGATCTAAATCAGAGATAAATCTAAGAGAAAAATTGAGCCTGACCATAGGGATCTGAGAGAATAGATATATTTACTATTTGAATGGCATGAAGACTTGTGTGCTTGTGTTTATGTCGTGTACGTAATAAAGGGAAAGTAACTCGTGAGGCTGCTGGTGGACTTTCCTCAAAGTCCATGTCTTCTGAAATAGTTTGTGATAGGATCCGAAAAAGAGACTGAAAGAGAATGCATTGTAAATATTTTACAGAGCGGCCTTTGGCTCACAACCAAAAGGCATTATAACCCTTGACATAATTATTAGAGCACTAATGACCTTAAGAGGTAATAGCGAGTGCAATCTCTGCCCTTCTTGATGGGAATTTAGGACTAAAGCAGAGGTGGTGATTTTATTGATGTCATTAATGGAGAAGTAATACAGCAGTAGTGTAATTTTCTACATGGGATGAAAATTAAAGACCTCCATCCACTTTGC
This sequence comes from Drymodes brunneopygia, assembly GCA_013400955.1. Lineage (NCBI taxonomy): Eukaryota > Metazoa > Chordata > Aves > Passeriformes > Petroicidae > Drymodes > Drymodes brunneopygia. The sequence goes on from VZTZ01012818.1 coordinate 215,095, forward strand.
AGCTGGGTTGAAGACAGAGAGAGAGAGGCACAGGTATAATACATGATCTTTCAAAAACATGATGAAAAATTTAAAATTTCATATGTGTAAAATAACTACACTAATTTTTAAAAATTGATTTGATAATTGGGCATGAAATAAGAAGAAATGTAGACAAACCCTTTAGAAGTACATCCGATGGGACACTTCTGGAATTCCTCAGGGTCTGTGATTTGCACAGTGGATTTGGTAGAGAATGACGAAAGTCAATCAGGGAAGACACAGAGAATAGTGATATTCCGCTTCCTTGGGGTACTCAGTGAATGTGAATAGGAGAATTAAGATCAAGAAGTGTGCTCACCAAGAGAGATCTCCTCTATTTTGTTAAGCCTTTTGCTTGACTGTGGAAGACCTCATTTGAGTTATAAATGCTGAGTAAAAAACTTAAGGTTGGCATGAAAGATGAGGCTATGGCTAGCTAAAAAAGTTGTATAATACCTATAGTATATCTAAAGTCAAGGCAGAGGAAGAAGAACACCAATTTCTACTGACTTCCATCAGAGATCTATGTAATTTGTAATCCCTATTTTTAAGACTGACTTAGAGCCATAATAGAAAACTTTATCACAAAGCAACCAGTTTCTATACTATCATTTAAATTTCATCCTTCACCTTTGCTTGCTAAGTTCAGATCTGTTTTGTATTTGAATTGGAAGCTTATTAAAATATTGACCATATTTTCTTAAATGTGAGTGTGATTAAATAAAGAGGGTGACTGAGGACCTACAAGCAGTGATCTAGTCAAAATAGTACATCCTTCTGAAATAAGAAGCTCCTTTTTTTTTTTTTTGATACTAGATACTTTTGTCACCAATTGAAGAGGAAAAGCTAACTTGAAGCTTCTTGTAGCAGCATTTTCTTTTTAAGAAAAGACTTCATTTCTATTCAGTGTTTTCCTCTACTAAGTTGCACTGTCTGGTTGCTGTCAGATGCTGGAAGATTATTGCCTCGTTTCTTAGACATCTCCTGCATGTGGTGCTTGCCGTTGTGACATATGTTCTTGACAGAAGAAAATGAGGGAGATTTCCTCTTGTCATCGTCTGTCATCACTGAACATAAAGACATTGAATGAAACACTCTGGGAAATTATCTCAAGAAGCTTATGCATCTTCTGCTATTGTCTGTGTAAGCTGTAGACAGATACAGTAGATTTTTAGAAATCCTCTTTGTCCCTTCGCACAGTGAGTGATTTTTCAAAAGATTTCAGCAAGACTGACTAGTTAATACTGCTGTGCATGAGATGTTTTTGAATATCTCATCCAAGCTGGCGGATGGCATAATGCTGTCACTAGTTCCATTTCTTGGTAACACTTTGAAAGTTCTAGAACTTTCATGCAAAATATATCCTGCTCTGCTAAAGCAGAAGGTTTATTTGATGGCTCTGAATCTGGCAGTTCGCTGTCCAGGAACAGAGTTCTCCTTCATTACTTCTGATTAGATGCCCTCTGTGGACTGTAACTCCATCTCTCTGTGTCATTTTGTTAGCAGTGTTTCTACAGTGTGCAGAGAGTCTGCAAGCAGGATACTTCCTTCAATGTGACATTTACAAGTGCAAAGTGACTGCATGTTGTCTCACAAGAGCTACTAGATGAAGTATTAATAAACTCACCATCCTTCTGAGACTTCTAGACCGTGTGTGCTTGCTCCCGATTCATGCTGTCTGTATTTTGGGTATCTGTGTGTATCCCCACAAGAATAACAAGTAGGTGTGCTATACCAGGGTTCAGAACATGCTTTAAGTTTTCAAAATAAGATTGCTTAATCTTTTACTACTGTTGGAATTCAGGTGATGTTGCTCTTTTGAATTTTGGTTGAAGTTTCCATTTCGCAGAACATTCCGTGTTTATGCGTTTAAAAAGGAGTAGAGTGTTTTGGTTAGATAACTTTGTCTTTTTTTTTCCCCTCTAAAGAGGACTTATCCATGAGCACATTCCATTTTTGGAAAATAAATTCATGAAAATACAAGGACAGCAAATATGAAAAGAGGTCACTATTGCTCATTTTGTGTCATAACAAGAGTTCTTATTTGTAGAAGTTGTTAATATCAGTGGCTGAAATGTCCCTGTTCTGGCCTTTAACTAACCTGTTGGTTCCAATTTGAAAGTTTCATTACGTAACAAATAAGAAGATCAAGACAGACATGAGAATTAGAATATATGGCAATCAGTAGATGTTTCAGTAGTCAGATGTAAATAGTCTGTGTTTTGGGAATACATTCACATGTTGTGCTGCAGTGTAGGAGGGCCTGGTTCAGCAACTGTGTTAACCAGCTCTAAACAGAAGATGTTTTCCCTCCTGGTGTGCAGAATCTGAATTGTGGTGCAGGCCTATTTTCTTTTTCATGTTGCTCGTTAAGGGACTTTTCCAGCACCACCCGTCTCAAAATCAGTTCTGAGGCACCTTTGAGGTTCACCTGGAATTTCCATTTGTCATTAGGTCTCTTGCTTTGTAGAGTTGTTTTAGCAGGCTTTGTGCAGCTGACAGCTTTTAGGTGCCTTTCAACACAGCAGCTCTGGCAGTTGGGCAGACTCTCAGAATGGTTTGGGTTGGAAGAGACCTTTAAATATTACCTTGTTCCAACCCCGTTGCCATGGGCAGGAATCCTTTCCACTAAACCACGTTGCTCAAGGCCCAACCCATCCTGGTCTTCAGCACTTCCAGGGATGGAGCATTCCCAGCTTTTTTGAGCAACTTGTTCCAGTGTCTCGCCACTCCCATCATAAAAAATTTCTTCTTTATGTTTAACCTACATACTTTGAGTTGTTCTTGGTGTCATCCACAGACTTGTGGAGGGTGCACTTGCTTTCACTGTTTTTGTTATTGATGAAGATATTCGGTTGCACTGGTCCCAGTAGAGACCTTGAGGGATGTGGCTGATTAGTGGTGTCCACATGGACACTGAGTTATTGACTATAATGAAANTATGTTTAACCTACATACTTTGAGTTGTTCTTGGTGTCATCCACAGACTTGTGGAGGGTGCACTTGCTTTCACTGTTTTTGTTATTGATGAAGATATTCGGTTGCACTGGTCCCAGTAGAGACCTTGAGGGATGTGGCTGATTAGTGGTGTCCACATGGACACTGAGTTATTGACTATAATGAAACATTTGTTGGCTTCACTTTCAGGTGCAATAATGCTCTCTGACATTTTTCACTTTGAAGAAGATACATCTAAGCAGAAACAGTTAAAATTATTGACTATGTCAAAGCAACCTTTAAAATGGGGAAGACCAGTCTTTGTAAAACCACTGGCAATAGGAATAACGTTTACTGCTAGGCGTGAATTTTGTTACCTGGTCATTGAGGGCCATGGAGAAAGATGGGTCTTGAATTACTGCTTTTGCAACACCTGTGAGACTGTACACATGCATTCACAGTGTGGTCTCTGATATTTGTAGGCAACTTTGAGAGTGTGGCAGCTCTATTGCTGTTTAATACTGAAGAGCTTAGGTGTGATGGAGTAAGTCATGACTAGACACTGTCATGAGCTGAAACTTATAGCTGTCCAAAACTTCTAGCTGTGAGCTTGTAATTACACAGTTGTGAGTAATGGAGTAACCGAGATTGCACGGCCTAATTTTCTGCATTTTCCCTCCTGTTTACTGATAGTCTCCCCTGCAACTTGGTTCAGACTCACGCAGTGCTGCTAAAGGAGATAGGCTTGTGTAAAATGAAACATGTGAAAACTGGTCATCTCACTTATCTTAAAAGAACATAACTAAATGAGCAAAATTTCAGATCTGTGTAGAATCAGAGGTCAGAGGCATACAAATGTTGGTACCTCATAAGTATACATGAAATGAACTAATACATCCCTCTGAATCCATTTGTTTTATACCTGTTACTATTGGCTTTTAAATAATTACTGTGCAAACTGTTTGCTTATTGGGGTAATTGTGAAATACCCATACTTGTTTTTTGACAGCTCTTTAATACATTCAAGATCAGAGACCTGCTGTATTTAGCTGTCTTTTAATCCAAGTTTTGTGTTCACACACAAGTGTGTGAAATCTGCTCTTATGTCTATGATTTTTGGAACTGAGAACCATATGGTATCTTGGTTTTGCATTTCTTAGATCATCTTAATTGTGCCTGCATAGCAATTAGGCTTGTGCATAAATTTGAGAAAATAATACATTCATTTCTTCTTAGTGTAAAAAATACCCTGAGAATTAATTTCCGCTTTTACAATAACCCTAAAAAGCATTTAGAACAGGACAATTTGGGTTACAGTTACTACATAGTAAAGCAAACCTTAAAGGGTCAAGTTAACTATTTTTTTTTTTAATCTTTTATTATGAAATGGCAAGACACAGGATGTCCAATTCATTCACTGAAGGGTCTAAATTATGTCTTTGTGTACTGATCCAGGAAAGCACTCGGCATTGTGCTCATGTCCCATTTGAAGTCAATGGGATCACTCATGTTGGAGAAGAAGTGTGTGCTTTTAAGTGTTTCTCTGAATAGGGGTGAGATTATTCTCAAAGTCAAGCATGTGCTTAAGTGCTTGGCAGAATTGAATTAGTTAACATCTATGAGTCAGCACAAGAAAAACTCAACCTTGTAGTGTGCTGCTTCAGAAGAACCTTTTTCTAAGTTCCAGTAGAGTTTGACTGGCTCCAAGAGAATGTCATTATGCAGTAAGTCAGATGCTGTGGTATATCTTTCAATGGAATTAAAAAATAAATTGGGGTGACTTTATAACTCTTCCTCATTCAGACATGGTTTTATCACGGAACTTCAATTTTTGTCTCTTAATAACTTTTAAAATATATTTTGCATTTCTAGCAACTTTTTGTTTAATGCTCTGTTCTAGGCATTTATCTTCTCTCTAGGTCGAGAGATTCTGAGCAGTTGTGTATTTCAGGCATCTCTCCTGGTGGGATGCTGCTTTGAGACAGGTTTCCAAATTCCTCACTCTGAATTGACATTAGAGGGTTTTTTCTGCCATCATTTCTCCTTTGCTATTGGCATCCTTGCTCACCAAATTTCTGTTTCTATTTATTTGTTGATCTTTTGTATATGCTAAAATAGTTAGAGGCAAAATGTTGACTACAGATTTGTGTTGCTTAGATGTGAGGGAACATACTGGAGAAAAAGAGCAATTTGTCTTTCTACTAAACTTCTTGGCATGGTGTCGTTATCTCTGCTTGCTGTCATCCCAACAAGGAGGCAGGAGACAAATGGATTGCACCCTGCTAAGAAATTATTTCATTGGACTTCCAGGACTGGCATATGAAGCACTTGCTCTTCTAAAAATGCTGTCCCTGATGTCCCTAATGTTTTAGGAAATCAGTTATGTTTGGTGATAAAGGGGAGCAAATGAAATCAACTTGGACATAATGATGGATTCTGATTCAAGATCAAGATCAAGCTTCTTTTAGAAGCTGGACAGCTTGGTTTTGGTTAATCATGATAAAGCACACAGAGACATCCAGGAACAAACAGTAAAAAAAATCATTATATTTAAGGACTCTAAAATCTAAATATGAAGTTAAAATACCTGTTAGGTTAAAATATTTCTGGTATCGTAATTCTCACGAGAGGAATAGATTCTTATGGGTCCTTTGGTCACAGAGCAGGTCACTGCTATGTAGGGGAAACACAGCTGATGGCTTCGAAGACCTTTACTCTTCCACTTAACACATGGATATTTATGTAATACCTGAGATAAATGGAAATTGTGGTATACCATCTTTCTGTAGAGTTTTCTATGTTGAACTTTAGGTTGAATACTAACATTTTGTGTTGGGTTCTGGCTACAAGCTGTGAAGTGCCAGATAATTGGGTTCTTTAATCCAGAGAAACAAATTACAATAGGTGTTCATTTTTTCTGGAAATCTTAGGACTCTCCAGAATATTTTTATTCTGTTTAGGCAGCTCTGAGTTTTCAAGCTGGTTTCTTTTACTTCCTTCTGTGCTTGCTTTGCGGGCATCAGTTTTATGCTTAGACTTTCACCTTCAGTTTTCAAAACAAAATGCAGGTCTTTACTGTGTGTGTAAACTTGTACACATGGTTCCAGGCATTACTATGGCACTTGGTTATCTTAAAGTATGCTGTACTCAAAGCTACAGAGATGTGAGCCGCTGTGTTTTAATGTTTGATTAAAAACTTGCAATTAGACTTTGAGTATATGAATATATTGAGTTATCTGGAGTGCTCTTCTCTTTCATTGTTTTTATTAGGAAGAAGACAGGTGGAAATGAGTGTGATAAATTTAATCTAGAAATAATTAGAATTTCAATATAACAAAAGGGGTCTTGCCTGAGTCTTTGCTAAGGTTCATGGAAGTCTTAGGGAGAACATGATAAGTATCACAATTTATTTCTAAATGTAGTATGATCGATTCCTAAAAATGAATTCTTCTTGTAAGTAGTGTCCACTGGAGTACATTACCATATAAAGAAATGAAAGCAGTTAGTTTGCAGTTAAAATTATGAACTTACACAATATTGAGGATGGTAATTATGAATGTATTTAATCTTCATCCCCATGAGGCACACATCTTATGTGTGGTAAAAACTGCAGGGAACAGGAATCATATGGTTCCCTTTCATTAGAGTTGTGAGTAGCTTGCCTGGAAGGTTTCAGTCTGTTTGAATCCTCAGTCTGAGTATTATCAGTTCATTTTGCCTCACCAGATTTCTTTCAAGGCATGAGTTGGGAATGGTTCTTTTCTGTTGATCTTAGAGGAATTTGGAAAAGAGCCTTGCTGTTACATATTTTGTGGTAATACAGTCAACAGCTGCAACAGTGATATAGTACAATTTTTATTAATCAAAGACCGATCTATAAATTAAACTGCCTAGTGTTAGGCAAAGTTTTCGCAGTTCATTTCATGAATACTATTAGCCACAGATATGTTGTATTTTTTAAATAATTCCATTAAAAACACATACTTTCAAGATGTGAGTGGTCCTAATGACTTCCATGGAACATAAGCACAGTGGATCCCCTGAAAGAGTTTTTTACTGCTCTGTTTTCTTGACAGTGACGATGTGAGGTGAACCGTGGGTCTGTCTGTCTCAGAGCTCTGTTTTTAACACAGATCTAAGCACATCTGTAGGGAGAAGCTGGAATGGAACACAGGTGTATGGCCCTTCAGAACTGCATGATTAATTTGCTAGGGTTTTACTAATTTTCATTGTAATCCATTATGGGATTCTCTACTTGGTCAGCAGGGAACAAAAAAGAAAAGAGAAAGCCCTGCTTCCATCTGCTTAAATTAGGAGTCTGTGTGCTGGGAGTGATTGGATCATGCACATCCAAGTGTTCATTTTGCAAGAGTTAACAGAGAATTACAGATGGGGTGATTGAGGCTTATAAGGATGAAAGGCCAAATGGTTTAAATCATCATGATTTACTTCATTGGAGCCTGTTGAATTTACAGCAGGTGAAGATTTGGTCCTTTTTAATGCAGTTAAGGTCACACATTGAACCAGTGACAGAGGTGATAAATGACCCCAACCCTTGTTGTCACTGTGGTTGCCATATACACAGCAGAGGCAGGCGGCACTTGAGACTGAAAAGGAGCCAGACTGGGAAACGTGCAGGAAGCTTTATCATAAAAAGTAAATTGCTCCTGACATTGGAGCTGTGATTCAGGAACGTAAGAGGAATAGGAGAGCACTGAACAAAGACTTGCAGCTCTGCTGGGACTGCACGATGCTGAGACAGTGGTGAGGTGGTTTGCTTGAAGTGAGCAAGAGACACAGATTTTAGAAGGAGCATGTTAAAGCTGAACTTGAATGGACTGCTGACTGTACAAATCAAATAGATTATGCTTTAGAGACCTTTATGATGTCTTTTGAGAGAGCAGAATATTTTCAGGAAGCTGTTTGTTGTCTTTGGTGTGTGGTTGCTTTTGTTTGATTTTTTATTTGCGGGGGTAGAGCAGGGAAGTGCTGCTGATAGAGATGCTTTGAATGCCTTTGGGAGTTGTAGCCAATATTGGTGCTTTGCTTCACTCTACCAACAAATTTTATGCACTGAACAGCACAGAGCTAGGGCTGTGTCATTCGTGGTATTTTCCTCGTGAGAATACCAGCTGCCTTGTGCAGCAGTGATCTGTTCCACTCAAATTCCAGAGCTAATGGCTGGCAAGAAGTCTCTTCCTCTCTTTATGTCCTGGGCTGGGGCAAATGCTGGATCTGCTGTTTTTCAATGTGCACATGAGTCAGTGCTCTAGTAGGCATCTTACACCTGTTTTTCATGCATGAAAGAAAAAAATATCCTTGATTCTTTGTAGGTTGCTTTTCCCTTTTAGTTAAAATAAAGTACAGCCTGAAGTCAAATTGCTGTCTATATATAAACACATCCTATGTTTATGACTAAATGCTAGTTGTTAGTGTGAAGTCCACATATAATTTTTTCCCATATAATATTAATAGGACATGGTTTTCTGCTATCTCTAAGCACTGTAAAAACACAATTGTAGGCATCAATAATGTGGGCGAGAGAAGGATGTGAGGGAAGAAGGATGGCATTTGATCCTATTGAATCCTTCCCAGTCCCCAGACTGCTATCTCTATTTCTACCCAAGATGTCTCAAAATTAGTCCATTTCTCTTTGTCCCTTCATGGTATAATTTCCATAGGTACTCAGGGACCTGTGGAAGTCCACCTCACTTGTTAAAAGTGAATAATTCATTGCATGCAAGCATGTTTGGGGAAGATAATTGAGGAAATTGGGGCCATGGCATTTGAATAACAAAGCAAGCTCATACTCTTTGATGCTTGCATTTCCAGGTTATTACTTATACTTGTAACTGTTTCTAATTAAACTGTTAAATATTGTGAATACCAGATGCTGTAAGAAATGCATTGCACAGTTCTCCAGAAGCCAGATGAGTGACAGAGGTGAGAGAGATGGTTTCTCCTCTGTTAAATAAGCAACACAACACACCAAAACCTGGTCACATGAATGTGACTGCTGCTTCACTGTGGTACGTCCCTTACCCATTTCTGACTTGTCTTAGATCTTATTGTTGAATCGATGAAAGTTATTTGTTTATCTTCTTCACATAATCAGTGTTTTGCTAGTAGGTTATCCCAGGTCTTACTGAAGAGTAACTGGCTCCTGGGTGGATGTAGAACTAACAGGATTGAGTCACTTCTGTTATTTTGTGTATTATACTGAAGTGCTTTGAGATATTCTTTGGTGTGGTACAGAGACATTTGAAATAGGGGGTGGTTCAAATGTGAGAGAACTGTGGCCTCTAGGTTTCTAAAGATCAGTTACCCTGGTTCTCCTTATGTAAAGTCACAGTTCACGTGGTACAAGTGGGATAAATTTACTTAGCCAGTGATAATGAATTATAGAATGAATGTGTAACTTGTCTTATGCTAATGTCTGCCATTTGGCTAATTTAAAGTCAAAAGAGGATATATAGAAAACTTACCTACAGTTGTCATCTTTGTATGATTGTTACACCTCTAATTTAATCACAACACTGAGAATAGCAGTTAGGCATATATGAAATCACTGGTACAAGACCAGTCAAAATGGAAGATGAACTTTTGATGTGTGTGTGTCTTCAGACTTCTTTATTGCAAATTTATCTGCTTGTTTCCTCTCTCATCTCCTGAAAGCACAGGAGTATTTGAAAATAAAGATAGGCCTGGGCTGCAGAATGCAGGAAACGGAAAGAAATTTCATCTCTTGCCTTAGGGTAACTCGGTGTTTGGATTCTGTGTTCTTGTTTTTCTTTTCCAGATATATAAAAGCTGTTCCTAGATATATAAAAGCTTTTTTTGCCCAGTCAGTTTTTCAGTACAGAGGGGAAAAAGAGTGTGGAGTTGTATTGTGTGCATGTATAGACATACATAACTTTTAAAGGTCTAGTGCCCTGTGTTAGGTATTCTGTTGTTTATAAAAACTGTTCAGAAAAACTAACCTCCAAGCAACAGCTTATAAAATTTCACTATGAGAAGTCTGTGGCTGCTGTTCCACAGAATACACTCTGGAGCTCTGTACCACACTTTCAAGGGTTACATGCATTAGGAAAGAAAAGGGAAGAGTGTTATTCACAAAAGCAAATGGAACTGTTATGTATTAGGAGTTCCGCTCATTTCATTTGCAAAACCAGATGGTTTCAGGATCACAGTATCCCCCTTTCCTAGCTAATACCTTCTATTGTTCAGGCATTTGGCTTTGCTGGTGTTTTCAATAAGATCCTATTAATTCAGTTACATTGTCCTTGGTAACTGCTGAAGTCCTGAGTGTTTATTTGGTGTTTACTTGTTTGCTTATGTTTTAAATGTGAACTGATTTTTAATGGGTTTTTTAGAGTCTTATGTTGTCCTCATGTACAGGATTGATCACACATGGTGAACTCTTAGAACTGTGCGGGTAAAACCAAGTTGCAAACGTATATAAAATAATATTGAAATAGAACTGTATTGAAAGCAGTAATGCTTAAATGCTGAGGACAGTGCAGTGCTGGAATCCGAATGATGGAAGCTTAACAATTTGGGTGGGAGCCACAGGCTATGATATTACCCTGTGGACTAAAGGATTGCTTCTTACAAGTGCATCAGCTGCATCAGGACTTCTGTTGACTTGCTAACAATTAAAAATATTTATTTTAATGTAGTTTTGTGGGGATTTGTAGTATCCTGGGGCAAATTTAATTTCTTTGTAAGGCTGAAGCCAGCTGGTCTGTAGAGACTTTGTCTGTCAGGTGGTCCTTGCCTCCTGCTGCATGGTAGTGTTCATGTGAGGGATGGAGGCAGGGTATTCACAGTGTAAGATGTGCATCTTAGTCCTGTGTGTGCTGCCTTATTGTATGGTTCCCAATTCAAAGGAATAAATGAAATGTATCATCATCCTTAAGCTATGAGTGCAGCCTAAAAATCATCCAGATGCTTATTGATATTCTGCTCCGATTTAAGGTTTTAGGCCTTTCAGCTGTGTGTCATGTCATCTCCCAGTTTACACTTTGATAACTAATTCAGTTTTATTTGTTGTGTGGAAGATGATGTTTGATATTTCTAGGAAGTGGATCTTTAAGGAGAATCTCTTCAGGAGAGCTTTGTTTAGAAAGTGTTTAGAGGTGGTAGCAGCTTGGTTTATTTATAAAGGGGATGTTTGCACTCCCCTACATACTGCAGTGTTGAATAAGGATATATTGCTTTTTGGTGTGTACATGTAATTATGGTAATGATAAAATGCACAAATAATTTTGATTCCTAAATTTTGCCTCAAAGGCAGTGAGAAATGTAAAAGGCACTGACTTGCTTTTTCATATTTGCAGTTATTGAGAAAGTAGATCCATGGCTCCATCTACTGGGGTTCAAAACCAGAAGCATAGGGAATTGCTGTTTATTGAATGCACTGAGTTCTGGCACACTTGTGAGTGGATGCTTGGCAGAAGCTGAAATAAAATGCACTGTGTTGTATTTTTCATCTGGTGGATTGATGGAGTAGATTTCTCTGGAGATACTGGTGTAATATTTTGACAGTTTTGCCTGTTTTAACACTTGTGGTTTTTTTCCTGCAGTTACATTTACTGTCTGAAAGTTGAGCAATTTGTCTCTTTTGGCAAGATACAATAATATATACAGTACAGACCTGCTTGTATAATTTTTACCCTGCATGTTTTTTATACTCAAACAACTTCTGTAGGCAAGATAAAGGCCTGAAATTACAATATTTGCTGGATGGTTCCTCCTAAGATCTCCTGTGGGGAAAGAATAAGGCCAGAGTATAAAAAACTTGACTTCTTGGTTTTCTCTGGCAATTAAATATGTGACATTAAGATATTTTTGGGATTAATTTGCGTTCTGCAATGTCTTGGTGCACACCAGCATGAAAGGAAGCTATTTCCATCTGATTACCTTTTTAAATTTCTTTTGATAGGGGAAATATTTTGCTCACACTTCATTCCTCATTTCCACTGGTCTGAGCACAGGAGCTCAGAAACTGTGAGCTGCAGCCAAGCTCTTGAGGAAGAGAAGATTCTGAAATAATCCACTATTACTCTGGCTACAATTGTTTTCAAAGCAGCTTACTCATTTTCCATCATTATATCAAACTCTGTCTTGTGTAATGCCAGCTGCAAAAATGTGCATCAAAAATCCATTCCATAAAAAGCAAAATTTAACGTCTGTCTTGTGCAGCACTGAATAAACACTTCAGTTTCAGCAGTAACTGGATTTTAGAATTCGAAAGTATTACAAAGTAATGGTTGTGTATTTGACCAAGATTCCCACCTCCATATAGGACAGTATGACTGTTTTCTCAAGTATTCTCATTATGTGATAATGATGCAAAATATATTTTGTCCTAAACAAGGAGCCTAAACAAAGGTGTCTTTCTCTGCTATTTTTTTTTTCCTCATTTGAGGATTTTAAGAAAAATAATGGTTTTGTGGAGAAGATGTAGCTGGAGTGAATTTTGCTCTGTAAGGGTTACTGCTGAAAAGTTGAAAGTATAAATAATCATGTTAAATGTGGGGACTGAAAGGAAACACCTATTTTAGTCATAATAGGACGTGTATGGCAGTTTGTAAGTCCTGTGCAGTAAGCAAAAAAATTAATGGAAGATCATATTTCATTAGTATCTGAAAGTGTTGCTATCTTGAAATACTTATTATTTTTCCTTGTGTTACAAGTAAAAAAGTTGTCATTTTAACTTAGTACAGTTTTACAGTGCAAAATGTGTGTGATATATATAAAATGTATCATTATATTAAATTAATAATATTAAAAACATTACTAGAATGTTCACTACATTCAAACAGTATATGCACACATATATATATATATATATACACACCATGCATAAATACAGGTATATTTACACAATGTGCAAATGTTTTAACTGTATGTTTTAAGAAATGTCCTCTGATAGCTATTGTAGACCTAGAAAGAATGGTATATTGTACTTAGTTCATATTTTATGGGTGAAGATTTCTGCTGCTTAGACAATAAGAGGAATGCTGACAGTTTGTGTTCTTCCTTCAAGAGACAGGAAAGGAGGAATCAACTGAATTAATACTGTTTTGTTATCTGCTGTTAGAGGCAATGTATTCTGTTAAAATTTATTGCCACCTGGAAAGCCAAGGCTATGTTTATTCAGTGAATAAACATTATTAGGAATAATCTCTTGTTATTTAGACACAGCCTTTGCATTCTCAGTGCAAGTTAGAGAGTGTGCTTTTTGCTCAGTTTTTTGCTTCCTTCTGCTCTCAACTTGGAAAAATTTGTAATCATAACCTAGGATGGCTTGCTCTTCAGTGAACTGACAGTTTAGGTTGTGGACAGGAGAGGGAACAGTGACAGCAAATGATTTATATGACCTTAAAATATCTATAGAGATTTAACGTATTTTGAAAATACTTTGTTCATCTACTGCTATTGTCAAACTGCATTCCAAACTCTTTTTTCTTTCAGCAATTACGATCTCTCCTTAAAATACAGGGAAGAGCCCTCACAATCCCTAAAAATCTTGTGTGTATGTGCTTATCCATACGTACCAGTAAGCCTGCAGGTAGCAATTCATAACAGCAAAGAAACACCAACATATCTAGGTCTTGAAGTAGTTAAAGGAACCAGAGAAGCTTGTAGGAGGAGGACGGAGAGGTTTTCATGTGGCTTTTGAAAGCCCATTTTCAGTAGGCAGAGTTGTGGGCAGGTGAACAAGCTGGGGTAACACCAGATCTTGTGGGAGCTCGCAGGGCCTCTGCTTCTCTGTGCTGTCTTCTCTGCACTTGCTCTTACACAGTGCACGCTTTCATACCTGTCAGTGAAATGGAGCAGCTGGCTGGGCATCAGTTCACTGGTGGATGTAAAGTTATTCTGAGAGCTCTGTGTGGTCCTGTACTGTTTTGCCCCAGTCAGACTGAATTCAGATTGGGGTTTCAATCCCAGAGCCTGGACATTCTCTAGGTCAGGCTTTAGCTTGCCGTCAGAGATCACCAGTGACTTGTAGCAATTAGTGACTATTCCCAAGCTGTTTTTCTCATTCTAACTACAAAATTGCTTATTGATTCCTGTTGCTTGTGAATAGTGTGGCTGTTTGGCACTGCATGTTCAGAGTGGAGTTATACTAGCATTTAAAAAAAAATGTTAACAGCAGAAAAGTGCAGTCCAATCTGTAGTCAGAAACACAGTCTTTGAACTTACTTATTATCCTTTGTTTTGGAGTTATTTGGTATATAGGTAGTTTTATTACTACTTAAATATTCAGTTTCCATTTATATATGTGTGTGTGTGTATGTATACACTACCAAAATATATATATTGCTCACAGATAGTTGTTGTAGCCACATGACACCAATTGCTCATTAGATGAATTACTTTGTTTTTGCACTTGACATACAAACATTGTCTAGACAAATGACTTTGGTTTTATTTTTATGGGCTGAACACCAGCAGCTCGTGGAGTTACACTGGGGCATTATTCCTACAGCCTCTTGTGTTCTTGCAATTATATATTACATGTTTTTATTGCTCTCTCTCTGTGGTCCTGTCTTTCACAGTGGTAGTTTATTACAATGGGAACAAAAAGGAGATAGAACCGGTATATATTTAATAAAGATTAATATTCTTCCAGTACATCTACAGTGCTGATCAAAATAGGTTTTGCTTAAATATTTATAAATAATGCCAAGTGCCTGTCCATGAAACACTTCTCAATAATTTCAAAAAACATGAAAACATAAATAATTATAAGCAAATAGACTATGAGAGGATTTCAGAGAAGTGTTCAAAGGAAACATTAAGTTCAAATCTAGAAACATTATCTCATATTTTGACAGTAATTTCCTTGAACTTAGAGTTCTTTAGGAAGAATTTTCAGTGTTGCATATTTTGGCTGGACTGCAGTGCCGTAATTTTCTGTACTGCAAAGTGATACATACAGCCTTTAACAGAAGCACATAACGTAATTAAAAATCCAACCAAAAGTTCAGTGAAGACTGGAAAATTTAAATCCTCTTCTTTCCTGCAAAAGTCTGAGTGTTTAGAAATACAAAATAATGATTTGTTCTACTCAGATCGTGAAAAATGAAGTATTTTCTAAGAGCACCTATGGTTTACAACAAGAACTTAGAAAATAAGGACATTTGGGTGGCATATTTGTGTATCTTTTGGCATTTAGATTTTGTACTGTTACCCAGCGTAAGAATATACAATACTGTTGTACAATACCACATATAAAATTGGATCTTTTGTCTGTAGAATATTTTAAGCCACATCTTTGCTCAATTTTTGGTGCTATCGAACATCGCTTTGAAATTCTAAAAGTCTTTGGTAATGCATATGTAACAAATTCATGTTGACATCTCATGTATACAGGCTGACTGAAGAGTCTTTTTGAGTGGTCTTTGAGGCCGAATAATTTATCTTCTTTCCCCCTCACCCCTTTATTTCTCTCTCATCCCAGGTTCTTTTATTGGCTTTGAAGAACCACGGACCCTTTGTGCCCTGATGGGGGACTCGGGATCCAGACGATCGACTCTCGTATCTCGGTTGCCAATCTTCAGGAAAAGCGTTAGTCGGAGACACGACTCCCTTCCTTCCTCGCCTTCTTCTGCCAATGCCGTTGGTGTCCACACCTCCTCCCCGTCCAGCACCAACTCCAGCTCAGGGAGCACAGGAAAGCGCCGGAGCATTTTCCGCACTCCTTCCATTAGCTTCCATAACAAGAAAGGGAGTGAGCAGAAGCCTGACTCAACGAGTCAAAATGTTAACATCTCAAATGGTGCCCAGTCCTCTCTTAGCACTTTTCAAAAACTCAGCTTTGACGAACACATAAAAAGCAGAGGAAGGCATTCGGTTGGCTTTGGCAGTTCACGTAGCAAGAAGATAACAAGGTCTTTGACAGATGATTTTGAAAAGGGGAAGGAGCCCTCAGCTAATAAAAATGTCTTTATCAATTGCATAAGCTCTGGGAAGAATGAGGGTGATGATTCAGG
Source organism: Drymodes brunneopygia (assembly GCA_013400955.1). Classification (NCBI taxonomy): domain Eukaryota; kingdom Metazoa; phylum Chordata; class Aves; order Passeriformes; family Petroicidae; genus Drymodes; species Drymodes brunneopygia. The sequence goes on from VZTZ01012818.1 coordinate 231,057, forward strand.
CTTTGCCGAAGAGCAAAGACGATATTCTGTCAAACAGTCCACGCGAAAACTTCTCACTAAATCTTTTTCATCACACTACAAGTTTTCCAAACCGGTTCCAGAGAGTCAGTCGGTTTCTTCTGTGCAGCAGCCCAGGTGCTTGCTGGAAGTGAAATCCTGTGTGGAAAGTGAACCTGTGATGGCCAAGTCATCTCCTCCATGCTCAGCTGAGACGACGGAGTGCATGGGCAGCTCCCTGCAGTCCCCACTGCTCTCGGCTGACCTCACGGCTGCCCAGACCCCCTCAGACTTTATTGCTCTGACTGAGGACTCTGTTTCAGAGGCTGATGCCCTGCCCAGTAGTGGGCCTGGGGCACTGCTTGCTGAGGATTTTGGCCATGGTGTCTCTACCTCTCAGGTCTTCTGTAATCCTGCTGCTGCTCCTGTGAGGGAGACAGATACTGTGCAAGGCACTGGCCATTCTGCTGGTGTATCTCCTGTGAGTCACGCAAGCTCATGCAGCGTGGAATCCAGTACCTTATTCAAAACCTCAGTTGCTAATCAAGCAAAAGTACTGTTGCAAGCCAATGGACTACATATTAATGATTCCAGGCACATAGAAAAAATTAGCTCAGAGAATGCACATTTAGAGACCTTGATGTTACAGCGTAGTGAAGAACCAGTGGCACTCTCTCCAAAGGCACGGGGGTTGAGTGGGAGCAGAGATGAAGGCACGACATCCAAGCACATGAGAGATACAATTCCTGTAGTGGAGTCTAAGACTGTTCCATGTTCTGAACCTCAGTCCTTTAAAACACAACAGGGTTATGAATCAAACCATCCTAAAGGTAGGTCTCATGGTATTTTCATTTTTGGGTTTGATTGGTTTTGGGGGGGACTAGCCTCATTTCTTCTATAATGATTGTTTTGTCATGAAGTGTTTTTGTAGAATTGCAAGTGCTAGCTATGAAAATCGAAAAGTACAAATTGTGTCCTCCCCCAAAACTGTTGGAATTAAAGGAAAAGTCTGATTTTTCTGACTTTGTGTTTTACAGTTTGCAAACACCCATCAGTGCTATTCATGGCCATGCTTTGCTTAATAGAAAATTAATTAAGAGTTGCAGGTATTGATGCAAGTTTTCCGCCTCTCGTTAGAGGCCGAAGCTGCGATTTTTTGAGATGTGGCTATTTTGGACTTGTGCAATGGAGTTGCATAATTTGGGATGGAAACATCCTCAGAGTAACAAACCTTCTTGTAGTCTGGTTATATGACACAATTCAGTTTACTTTATATTAATCTGGGTTTAGAAATTTCTAGAGTCTTACTTTCTCTATTCAACTGATGTCATAGAGTAACTCAGAGTGGATATTTTGTCAAAGTATGACAGATCCAGTTTCTCCTTCCATCTGAAATAAGGGTCAAAATTCTCATTTTGTCATCTATGAAACTGAGGGAGTTAGCTACCATCTAAATTTCACACTGGGTCTTTAGTTTATGAAGAGTAATTTGGAAATACTAACCAGATGAAGTGGAAAGACTGTGCCTAGAAATCCCAATCTACAGAGATGCAGATAAATAAGGCACCAGGCCCTTGAGTGAAGGGCACCTGTCAGAAGACATTTATCTCTGACAGTTTATTTTCTCAAGCCAACTTAATGACTGGTGCTTTCTTGCTTAATCCTGAGGCTGTATGTGGTGGGCCAAAATTTGAGAGTTAACAAGACAGCCTTTGTGGTGATTGTATTAGAAGGTGAATGATGGTAAGTATAAACTCATACAAATTCACAGCCATCATTTTACTTGGATATTTATCTAGGCATGTAGATGATAAGCAATCAAAAGCAATCTTGCTTTTTGAATTATTGGTCACTGCAAGGCTTAGTTAGATATCTTGTATATAAATGGCAATATAAAGTCAAATTAATCCACTGAATTAGCTTTCACCAGAAGGCACCTCTTTCCCTCAGAACCTTAGTCACTTTGGGGAAAAAATATTCCCATATATGTTTATTACTGGTTTTGAAAACTTGGTTTGTCTTCCTTGCCACATGGTCTCATCTGTGAATGAGCTGTTATTTTGGAATCTGCCTTGCTAGAGTGTACTGCAGAACAGCAAGTGAGCAGCTTGAAGGGATGTTCAGAAATACCCACTGCATTTCAAGCTCATGTATTGGCAATTGAATATTTAATCTGTATTTCAGGAAAGCAGCTAATGGGAGTTGAAATTGTGATAGAGGGATTTTTGTAAATTGGATTCATGTTCACAGAAACAGTAGAGCTAATACTACACTATATAAAAGTTGATGATTAATTGTTCTGGCTTTCTAGTGCTGTTCAAAATACTTTTTTTTTTCTTTTTGTTTTTTGCTTGTATGGTGAGGAATGTTTTTCAAATTAGAAATTGGTCAAGCGTACAGAGGAACCATTGAAAATAAGATAAAATCCTGCCATATTAAATAAATCAAATACAGAAAAAGCTTACACAGTGCTCAGTAAGATATGGTTATAAGTAGTTATACCTGTTGCAAACAGACTGGTTTGAACATTTGGTTTTCTAAAACGGTATTTAAACCTAGATGCGAATACAAAGTATTTCTGTGCATTTTCTTTGGTAATAGATATCTTCTCTTCTGTACCTGATCTGATGTCATTATAGATAGCCTTGTGAACGTGACATTAATGTTTGAGCAGGTTTGATGTGCCATATATTTCTTAGCGTACCTTTATGTATTTTTAAGTGATTTGGATTTTTTGAGAACCCTTAAAGAAAATGTCTCTTCTCTTGCAAAATGCAAAACAAGATAAGATTTTCTGTATGCGTTACATTTATTATACTATTGTGCTTTTATCTTTCCCCATCTCTAAATTTGACCTATCACGTCAAAATGTATTTTTTTCTCCTGTCTTCTGATGTGTTATTGTTTTAACTGGACTGGGATATTGCCCACTGACTGCAGGCTGAGTTTGGAGGGTGCAGGTGCAAGGCTAAACTGGGAATGCTGAACAGAAATGGAAACCAATCTGTATCCCTGTCCTATGCAGGGATAACAAAGTTGTGACCTGGCCCTTCAAAAGCTGGACTTGCCCTTGGGCACAGGGTAAGGCAGGTTGGACTTTGGCACCACTGGACAAGTGATAGTTTTTCTGGTAGATTTTACTGACAGCAATTTGGAAGTGCCCTATGATGAGGGGGGAAGGAAAAGGATGGAGCAAAGAGTCCTTCTGGATTCTATGAGGAGCCCTGTAGCTGTAGTGTGCTGAGCATGCCTCTCAGTGGGGCTGAACAATGAACTGGGGGCCCAGGTGACACTTTTCTCTAGGTAAGCACAGTCTGCTCTCCACAGAACATTTCCCATGTGATTTCTTTTCAGTGTAATTATTTCAGGCAAAACAGTGTTCTGATTAAGAAAATATCAAAAAGATATCAAAAAGAGCAATTCCCTCTAACGATTGCTGATTGCTTCTCTCTTTGTAGTTGATCTTGCCAATAGCCTCAGTCCTTACCGGGAAGGCAGATTTGTTGAGAAGCGACTGAGATCCTCTTCAGAAGGTACTGCTGGGGGCAGCAGGCTGATCATAAAACCAAAGGATGGAAATGCAGAAGAGCTTAACAGCCTACGGAAGCAGAGAGCAAGCTCATCCTCTTCCAAAATGAACAGCATGGTGAGTTTTAGTCCCACATGTCTAAGTTTATGTTTTTCTCTGGTGTAGCTACAAGCAGTGACTTCACAACTAACAGTAGTAAAGAGGGCAGGAGCTGCCTCAGGCTTCCAAAATGTGATCCAGGCTCAGCTTCAGATCTTAAAAGTATTTTTTTGCAGGGTGTGGTGCTGTGAAAAGGCAGACTTTCTGGGAAGAGTTTCTTGTTGACATGTGTTGGTGATTTGCTTGTGCTATTAAAGCATGGAGCTTTTTGTGTTTCTCTGTTTTTGCAGGAAGTTTGCATCCAAATATCAGTGAATTATGTTAATTTTCAAAGTCAGAAAGAACATGATGACATTTGAAGATGCTGTTTCACGTAGGCATACAAGGCATTACGCAGATGGAGTTCATGCCCTAAAATAGTGCTTAACCCTGGCTCAGAACTGTGAACCTTTTTTGAGTTGTTAGACCCAAGTTGTTAGGCAGATCTGTGTTTATTTAAATACTAAGCTACACTGCTGCTGTAGCACTTCATTCTGTTTTGCTCTGCATTAATGATGGAAGTGGGAAGATGACAATCCAGGAACAACAGGAAGCAGGCAAAGTGTGGATGGGCTTAGGTGGGGAATCTGAGTCCCTTGTTTGTCTTTTGTATATGAAATCCATGGGCTTTTTTCCCCCTCTGCCCTTAGCAAGATCATCCACATATTGATATGGTTTTGCTCATGCTCATTGGTACTACAGTCACAGACCAAGGATGTCTAAAACAAAGGTGAGAGAGCATGCTCATGAGTGAAGGTAAAATAATTCCTGCTTCCTCCCAATGCATATGGATATTATCTTCCTATCTTAAGAAAACAGGAGCTTTTTTAGTAAAAAGTGAGGTTTAGGAAGTAAATCAAACAAAACCAAACATGAAAGGACCCTCTGCACCGTCTCCTCCCCACAAACAACCAGAAGACAAAACAGTAAATGAGAGTTTTTGGAAGCAAAAGAAAAAAAAATATGAAGAAGTTGAATGTTCATAATAATACATATTTGTACAGTAACAAGGTCCCTTCAAAATGCTTGTCACAATCAATTCATGTTTAACACCACAGTAGCAGATTGCTACCAATGAATGGTGCTAATGAAGAAAGAAATACTGGAACTGGCATTATTACACAAAGTATTATAAAAAGCCTTAACCTGACTTTTTCATGTGGCTAGAACAACATGAATCACGTGGTTGTCTGTATTGATTTTGTTCAGTTCTGGGAGAAAGTGAACCACAGACATTTAAGGGCTGGCAGGTCCCTGGGGGAGAGCAGAGGCCCCTGTGGCAAGAGCAGTGTTGCTGTGCAGGTCTGCTCTGCGGCACTGAGTGAGCGACTGTGGCTGCGGATGCCGGTTTTCTGGCATCACCCAGATGTCTTGTTAAGCTGAAGAAACTGTGTACCTGTATCTTTGCCCCAGTTTCTGTTCTTTTTCTTATTGGCAGGCAGCGTGAGCTGCTTCTGCTGAGGGGCTGGGCATGAGGAGCGAGAGACTCGCAGAAGTGGTGTGAGATTTTCACAGGAGACAGGAAGTAAAAAAAATTAGCATCTGAGAAATTGTTCTTTATCCTCAACAACTTGCTCAGCAGAGTATTCTTGCATATTTGTCAGTTCTTGTTTCAAAGGTGAAAGGTAAAAGTTTGGATAGACTGACCTCTTAAATACTGGGAATATGTATTGAACCTACAAACAAGGGCCATGGCTTCTTCTAAGAGTAGCCTTAACTAGCTTGTGAGGTGCTGAAATAATTAATATTCTGGCTAAGAGTGATGCTGTTTGTAAATGAAATTTAGGGAAGGAAAAAGTCTTTCAAAACAACTCTGCAAACGTGCCAAATTTGTAGCATTGTAAAAAATGATCTGAAACAAATGCTTGAAATGAATTGGATTGCCAATTACCTATTTAAAGTTGCTGTTCTTGCAGTGGCCAGTTTCTGCTACAAGAGGGCACCGTTTCACCAGAAATGGTTTTGGAGAGTGATCACTGCGGTTCGGGACATGTGTTTGAGGAGTTTAATGTTGTTAGCCTGTGCAGTATAATAGACCCTTTTCAAATGCGAAGTGTTGATAAAGAGATGAATATCACTATATAAACTCTGGTTATTCTAATGCTCCAGCAATGAACTCATGAGTTAACTTAAATCTTTAGTCATAACATACAGATCAGTTAACTAATTATCACAAGGTTGGTAGAAGCTATGTTTCGCCTGCTGTTTCTACCAAGGTGGTTCTTATTTTCCAATGTGTAAGAGAGACAAAAAGAAAGAAAAATGTGAATCAGCACAGGCAAAACACCTGAATGGTCTGAAATAGGCAGTCCTGTAAGACCGATGAAAAGAATATAGACACAAAGAGATATTAGTTGACACAAAGAGAATTAGATTAACCACATTAAAAAAAATAAGATCAGAGCACCAAATCAATCTAAGTAAGTTCTTTAAGAGGATTAAGAGAGAGAACAGTAGGGAAAAAAGACTTAATGTATAACAGTACTTGGAACCAAGAAAGTGAGATGTGTATGAGCAACAGAATTAGCCATCACTTCTCTTAGTACTGGCTAATATGGAAATATTATTGAATATCACATTTATCAGTACAGAAACTAAATGTTAAAAGATTTGCATTTTTTACGTAAAATTGCTGATAGAGATTTTTAAATACTAGCAAATCAAAGTTGTTTAAACCAGATAGTCATGAAGGATGATATGAATGGAAGTGACTGCATTACTTCAAGTTGAAAAAAAACAAACTTGAGAGAGAATGGTGGGAGCACCTGATCACACCACCCAACTTCAAGACATGAGCTACACTGTACTGTATGCATACATGTGTTTTCACTATGTGTACAAATGTGGCTGCATATGTGCAGTAGAATATGAGTGCCTGCTTATATTTGGCTCTTGCAAATCTGCCCTGCTGCCTCTCTGCTGTTCTTTACAAGGAAAATAGTTATTTGTCTTTATAATTACTCCCTTGCCCTCACCTGTCTATTAGCATATGTACTATTCAACCAAAACCCCTTTTTCAAACTTCTTGTGTCAATGGGTGAACATTATGTTCTACAGGACTGGGTTTCTCTGGGCACTCTTCAGCCCAGTTTTCTCTTCAGTTTCTCATACTTGAATCTGCTCGAAATGTTGCCTATTTCTTGCTTCTTAAATTCAGCTTCAACTTTTCACGCTTGCAGGTAAAAACTTTTGTGCTTGCCCTCAGTGCTGCATCATCAGCCTCTTTTGCCTCGAGCAAAGCAGCCTTGCCAGCTTGTGCCAGCCCAATTAGAGCTGCACAACTTATTTTTCCGGATTGTTGCTTTGACTGCACCATTCCTTTCTTTGCATCTTTCCTGTGGTTCCTATATATTAGATATGAAACCAAGGACTTTGGACGCCTAAGGACATCCCAGATGTTTTCCCCTCAGCTTTAACAGTGATACAAGTCTTCATTGCCCTGTTGCCAAGCTGTCAAATAGTTGCATTCATGTTTTCTCTCATGCTGCCTGTCATGCACTTGGGTAACTGCAGTTACCACAAAATTTGCTTTACTTCCTTTCTCAATTTTCACTTTACTTTTTTGCCTTGCCTAAAGAGAGTTTTTCAAGATGCATGCTGGTACTGTATTACTGAGGTTTTCACTGAGATTTTTTTTTTCACTTATCCATCCAGTGCTGATGCTTAGCCAAAATCCCCCTTTTCTCATGCTTGTCCTATGCTTTTTATATGGGGATGCTCCAAGTACTGAACAGCTCTGTAAATGTACTTACAATATAAATTAGGAACAGTGTACGCACAATCCAGTATCAGAATACAGAGAAGTATTTCATGGGCAGGAATTCAATTTGATAATGGAAGTGGTTGAAACTATTTATTAAACATTAAATTAAAACATTAATAATTTACTAATTGGTGTATGAGGGGGCCATCTGACACTTCAGGAACATAAAATAAAGGTAAATGATTGACACAGAAATATGCTTGCAAAAGAGAGATTAACTGCAAATATTTGAGATTCCTAGTGTATCTCTGGGGGGAGCAGAAAGTCAGAACAGAGATTGGTTAATGAAAATGTGTTATAGCCAGAACATCTGTGATAATCATCTAATTAGCAGCTGGTGTCTAAATTGTGGCTGGTGTCCTGGATATTCTGCGTGTGTAACTGTACTTCAGTTTCGTTACCGAAGTGATTTGGGGTGACTTAGCAGTTAATAGGTTTCTAGTATACTTCAGAAATGGTACTTGCAATGATGGAGCAGTTATCCAAACCACTGTATTCAAATCTCTTCCTGTGTTTGATATTGTACCTTTTCAAGCCATACCCAAATCCGTGGCTCATGAAAGTGTGCTCATTGCTTCTCACAGATAAATTTATTTTTAATGTTACCTGAGTACTCTTAAGTATCAAGTACCAGTTTTAACCCAGCTGCTACACTGTGACAGAAACAGCAGGATCCTGCACCCCCATGGGCCTCTGTGAATGTACATGAATAAGAGCTAAAATGTTTTTTATGTTCCTCTTCTCTGTGCTAAGTAGTATGATTTTTTTTTTTTTTTGGTGTATGATTGAGCACAGAGTTTGAACCTGATAAGGTTGGCTGCTAGTCTAGAGAGAATTGAAGTGATTTTCATATTTGCTTGAGGTTACTTTAACATTGACCTTCTGGAAGCTGAGATTTTTATGCAATGTGTGGCTTAAATGTGAGGTGGAAGCTGCTATTAAAAATACTTGAGTTGAATGAGTTTCAGAGGCTGACCACTGAGTAGATTTGAAAGTGGAATTGAATGTGGCTGTTTTTGTGGCCCATAAATGTGACCTGTAGAGGCCTGAGAAAACCTTGTGGGGTATGCTTTCCTTCCTCAGACTGGAGACACATTAATTATTAATGCCTTAACAGCCTGCCCTGGTAAGGCAGTGAATGAAAGGTTAGAGAAGGATTTGAGTGCTCAGGGCTTCAGTTCAGGTTGAAAAAAAACCTCAAACAAAACAACCTTTTTCAGACATGCCAAGAATGTTATAAAAATATGAACTAGGTAAGCAAAATGTGCATGCTTCTTTGTTGCCTGCTGCACACCCTTCTTTAGAACTAGCAGTGTTACATTTTTGAATAGCTGCAACCTGTTTTTAACTTGCTGTGTCGTGTATTATCTTTGGTATCTGTGGTGTTCATAAAAACTTTGTCATAATTAAAATACATGTACCTTTTTTTTCTGTCACTGAATTATGGTATTTCTGCTTAATTCAAATTCATCTCTGCTATGCTGGGCTTCTCGAGGGAGAATATTTAGGAACATCAATTGTTACTGAACTGTTCAAGCAAACCCTGTAAGGCAGTGGTTCACCCTTCATGACAAGTGGACTTGACAGCATTCATTTATAACTAGATTTGTACTAACGTAAAAAAATTTCCCCTTTTGCAATGAATTTGGCGTTTTGCTCCTTTGTGAAAAGAAACTGTAGAAGCCACTTAAAGCAAGAACTGTCAGGGCTACTTTGATACCATAAGGCTGAACAGTGCTATCTAGATAGGAGAAAACTGCTGACTATAGGTGCTTAGTAATTTGAGCCTTATATTCCTAATTTAGCGTGGAGAAAGTGCCTTTCACATACTAATAGCATAAAAAAATGGAAATGATAGATAGGGATTTAAGCATTTTGTCTGTGATTTTTAGGTCAAATCAACTAGAAGCTTTTTGGGTAACTACCCTGTGGGAAATTAATGTCGGTGGTGTCGTGTGTTTCTTAACAAATGAAGGGCTTGTGAAAATCACATTCCAGTTGTTAAATACTTTGAATTAGTTCTTGAGATTGAGTAACTAACAGAAATTAATTTAGATGTGACTTAATGCTTATGCTGTAATGTTCTGTGCACTTCTTTAAGGACATAATCATGGCCCAGAAAAGGGTAAACTGTTAATCTAGCATTGGAGTAATTATTTAAATTGAATTGAGTTATGTTAATATAGGTAGAAGGTAGAGCTATTAGCAATTTTAAATCCCAGAGTTATCATGGCAGTGGGTGGATGTGTTTATTGCGTAGCAAAAATAGAATAGAATTAGTTCTGTCTGTTCTTTTATGGGTGAACTGCACCCTTCAGCCACTGCCTTACTCCCTCTGGCAGGATGAGGAAAAGTGGAGGGGTAAAAGTGTGAAAACTTGTGGGCTGAGATAAGGACAGTTTAAAAGGGAAGGCAAAAGCTGCACACACAAGCAAAGCCCACAAAGGAATTAATTCAGTAGCTCCCAGGGGCGGACAGGTATTCAGCCATCCATCCCCAGGACAGCAGGACCTCCCACACCTAATGGGTGCTTCAGAGGATAAATCCATAACTGTGTACATTCCCCCTTCCTTCTTCCTTCCCAACATGAGCTGCTCAACACAGCATCATATGGTTGGATCCCTTTGGTCAGGTGAGGTCAGCTGTACCAACTGTGCCCCCTCCAAATTCTAGCTCACCCCCAGCCTCTTCTCTGGCAGGGCAGTGTGAGGAGCAGAAAAGGCTCTGACACTGTGCAAGCCCTGCTCAACAATAGCTAAAGCATATCTGTCTCTGTTGATGATACTGATTTGGTCACAAATCCACAACACAGCACCATAAAAGCAAGCTACTGTGAAGAAATTTAATTCTGAGCCATCTGAAACCAGTACAAATTACGTATCTGATAGTTTTTTCTGAAGACCTGATATAGGAGTACTTGTTCTAAGTGTGGTCTGAACTAATTTACAGGACACTAAACTTCTAAAACCATAGGTACGTGTTCCCTGTAATGCACTGGGTTTAGTTTTCTGTTTTAATATTTTTCTGAAAAACATAGCTATTTATTGAGACTCAAAATATAAATGTAAAGCATATGTAGTTGATGGACTTTTCTAACAAAACACACTTTTGTGCTAGTCTTACTACATCCCCCAAATAGTTTTGCCAGTAAAAGATAGCTTGTTCTGAAGCTGCTCATCATTTAGAGTTGATACTATTTTTATGGATTTCTTTTTCCACATGAAAGAAAAGATTTTTTTCTGCACAGAAATATCTGCTAATACTTTAAAATACACCCTAGTGATCAATATTGTTTAAATAGACGGATTTATTTGTCAAGCAAAAGCAGCTTGGTTATTTTTCTATTTTATTATGACTTTTACATTTTGCTTTCCTGTTCATTACCATATTTTTCATCTTCTGAATGCAGGTGAGTGTTGCAGCAAAATGGTTATGCAGTCCTCTTGAAGAAAACCACTCTGTCTGTTTGTGCATGTGGGCTACTAAAAATCTCTGTCACCACCTGTAGTGGCACCACCAGAGAAACAAATCATTTGTGGTGAAGATACTTAACTTCTGCTCATTGCCTGTTGTGCTGTGGACCTGTGAGAGAGGTCAGGGATTTACTAAGGATTAAACAGTCCTGTGAAAAATCTGATGACTGCTCTCTGCCAGCTCTCACAGGATATTAGTCAGTAGTGGGAGAGAAACTGATGATGGGGAAGGCACCTCTGGGGATGATCTGGTCCAACACCTCTGCTCAAATCAGGGTCAGGGATGGCATTCCTACACCCAGGGATGTGTGTAGTTGGGTTTAGAGTGTCTCTGAGGGTAGAGACTCCAGAGCCTCACTGGCTCACAGGGCAACCTGTGCAGGTGTTTGTCCAGATTTATAGTTTAGAAAAAGAACAAAGTTTTTTTTTAGGTTTCTTGTATTTCATTTTGCACTTCTCTGTTCCCTGGGCAGCACTGAGAGGAGTCTGGCTCTGTCTTTATTATGCCCTTGACCACCCTTGTATATCAGATGCTCAAAGATGTTTGATACTGAGAAGAGATGAGTCCAGTATTGAAACACAAGGACAGCGAGCCGAAGGGAATTCTCAACAGAGCTGCCTTGACACCCCCACTGTGCTCCCAATGCATTTGCTGTGCCTGTGGGCTCTGCCCAGTCATTCTGCCTGCAAACTTGGGCAGAAATTGTAAACTCACGGGAACAGGGATCATCCCCATGTGTACACACAGTCTCTTATATTTCCCCACCCTACTTTATGGAGCAGGTGTGCCAGAGAAAGGAGGTGGTTGACAGGCAGTTCCTGTGATATCCGGTGATGGCAGATAGGAAGTAGAAACATGAGAGGGTGAAGAGGCTGCCAGAACTCTAACAAGTGTTTCTGAAAGAATTGGTGAAAGAAGAGGTGGTAAAACCTGATGAACTCTGCTTGCATAGAGTGGGGTCTCTTCCCTACAGAAGGACAGAGGTCAGGGGAACGTGCAAGTTACCATTGGTGGAGACAGGTTAGAGGGTTATCTGAACTAGTGTGGCTGATTTAATATCTGTATTTTATTACTCTTGACTTTTAAGTAAAGGAGGAGCCTTTATGCAATGAGTAATACTTAAGTGGAAAAATCTTTCTGTCCAGTATTGGTAAAAGAAAGTACTTCCTCAGAAAAAGAAGGTAAATTCCTTTAATTGAATGTCTGCTATGCCCTAGAAGATTGCAGTCATGTTTTTTATCTTGGGAGATGCCCTTAGCACAGGCAGTATTTTTGCAGCTGTGGTATATATCTGCTTGGGTTAGCATATGCAAGTAATACATACAATAGGAAAACAAACTTTTAGATGACTTTTCTGAGGGATACACAATTGACAGCTAATTCACTGAACTTGAAATCTATGACTAATGAATAGAAATCAGTGTCTCGGGTTTATCACCCTGTAGGTCAGATGATTCATAGGTAGTTTGCACTTGCTTATTTTTTACGAAAATAATAATGGAAAATTGCCCTGGCTTTGTTCATAGAGTGACTAATTTTGCCCTTGTCCTTTCTTATGCACATCATTTCCTGCTGTGTGGGTCCCTCAAACAGTGTGTCAATGAATGGTTTTGTAGTGCGAGTTCTGGAATGCTTTCCTGTAAACTGCCTGTTTGTATTCCTTTGCTTATGTGAGAATAAACTCAGAATAAATACAGTGTTTTTTTCCTCAGGCTACAGTAATTCAGGGTAGGGTGCTTCTTCCAGGCCTTTGATCTCTTTGATTGATAAAAAGAAGGTAATGGGGTGAGAAATGGAAATGCTGCTGGGTCACTTGTTAGGTTATTTATATTTGCAGTCCTTCTTGTCTTGCCAGTGTTGCTGGAGGCAATACTAGATGAACCCTGGATTAAGGACTTGGCAGGGGCTGGAAAACGAGCTGTGGACTCTGAAGCTTGCCATTTAGGACAGAAGATGATTTTTCTGATTTAAAGTCAAGTGCATGCTAACCCATGAAAGACTCAGGATCATGCTTTGTGATTTGATATGTGGAAATTAGTTTTGGGAGTGTTTACCTAGATTCATTCACCCTTTAATGAAGTAGGAGGCAACAGTATATCATTCGGGAAAGGAATAAGATGCTAAAACACATTTAGTTGCCTCGAGATAATTTTCTGTATTTATAGCATTCATTCAGCAAAACTAATAAAATTCATTGCAATAACACAGACATGGTGAATAACTTAGTATCTTATCTTGTAAGATTTTCATAACTCCCTGCGTAAATGTTTTGAACAAACTGCACACAACCTCCCAAACAACACAAACTTTTCCAATATTATGACACTTAAAATGTGTATTTCGTATTTGAATTCTTAATAAAGTAACCAATATTCTGTGATTTTGTTCTATGAGAGGCTTTTTCTACTTTGAAGAATATTAGTGTTGGGTAAATGTGTAAGATTTATATTTGCATCGACAGTCTGAGTATCTGTTTTGATTTGGAGCTGATTGTCAATCAGAGGAACATTGGTACTTGAGAAGTAGTTGTTAGTAATAGGTGGAGCAATTCAGTGCTCAACATAAAGTGCCTTGTTTGATACCAAAGAAATCTAGATGAGGGGAGTTAAAATGTTTAGTAACAGCCTTCTTCAGGACCTTAACATCTGCAACAAGATGGGGAGTTTTAATCAATTGAAAACTAATGGAAGGTTGTTCACTAAAGTCTATTTCTGTTGCTCAGACAGATATCTTGGATAGAAAGAAGGGCTTCAGTTTTTCTCATTTCATCGTTTTTTTATTCATGTGTGTTTTAAGTTACTCCCACATACCCACCCTGTTACGTCTGATGCTGTAAAACAGGCAGCACTGTAGCAGAACTCCTGTCTCCTAAAAATGACTCCTACAAGATTTTTCATTGAATAACTTGTTTTAGTGTATCAAAGGAAATGAGGTTAGTTTTGACTGCTCCAAAAATCAGAAGTCTGTGTCATCTTTTTTTGGCATCTTGTAGTTGATAAAAGTAAAACGCAACAGTTTTGACTTAGTCACTCTAACCAAAATGATCAGATTGTAAGAGTTGGGAGTATATTTTGAAGAAACTATCCCAAAATAAGCATTGTGAAACTTGTGTTATGTGAAGTAACATGAGTAAATAGTGGGAGGGAACACTTAGCTAAATGAAATTGTCTTTATAAATCTGTAGCCTTGGCAGACAGTTATCCTGGAACACTTTCCTCTTTCTAAATTTGCCAGCATTTGAAATCTGTCACCTTACTGGAGTGGAGGAAGTGCAGTAGGGAAAGTGAGAATCTGATCCCAAGAGAAGCAAGGAGGATAAAGGGCAGGACTCACTGGAGACTGGGCTATGTTCCCGTTAGAAGATGGGTGGGGTTATGAAGTGCTGATAAGAAAGGAAGAGTTAAATGTTAGAAAATTGTGATTAAGAATGGGATGGAGTTCACTACAGGTGTTGTGGAAAAGGAAGAGATGAAGCATTGAGAAGGAAAGAAGTTTAGGAGAAATTTTTGGAGCTCTGAAATTTAAGAGGATGGGAAGTAGTTCAGTTAAGGATGCTGGAAAGATGAAGAGGCTATCTATATTTTTATATATCAGGCAGGAATTGAGGGAGAAGCTGAGAACTGAAGAGGTCAAGAGCTTACAGAACTGGTTGTCAAGAGAAATTTGTAATCCTTCTGTTACCTGAAACATTGAAATTCAGGGGTTAGTTTTATCTTCTATGAATATTCCCTATAGGGGACGTTGTTCAGAAGAAAATACAGCAGCCTGTAAAATATGCATTGTTGGCACAAAGCTGTCAGGCATTTTAGCCGGAAGAGGGAAATAATGCAGTTTTTGAGCTGAAACTGTGGCAGTATGAACAATAGTGTAAGTATTTTCATTAGTCACATTTCAACAGAGTTTTTCCTCCAAATGAGAATAAAATGTTGTCATTTTTGTCTTTATTCTTTAAGGACATATGTGACATGGTGAAAGCAATTTGATCTTGTTATCAAAGCTATGTCTTCTCTTTTGAAACACTTTGCCTTCTCTCAGCCTGTAGAAAAAAGAATAAAAGGAAAAGGAATATTTTTGCATCTTTATGAATAAAAACGTACTCCTGTAACTTCCGTTCATGTTGGCTCTGGTTGAAGTTAAATCACAAGTTTTGTCTGAGATGACTAATCAATATGCCTTGTTCACACCTGCAATATTAAACTAATCATCACAGATGCAGAGTCAGGACAATTCTTTTGCTTGTGTCTGAGAGAAGGTAACTTCTGCAAAACTTTTGCTTTCCTCATAACTCAGGATATCCTTTGTATTCCTCATTCCTATGCTAGACTAAATGTGTGCAATCATTAAAGATTATGCAGAAAGAAAAATAAATAAAGGCAAATAAGACACAGTCATGATGGGGCTTCAGATGTTGCTTGCTCCCAGGCACATGTTAAGGATGTGTGTTTGATGTTATAAAATGCCTGACTAAAGGCAGTGAGTTCTCAGTCTAGCAAGTTATGCATAGGTTAACTTGTTTTTACACTGAATCACTTCTAAAGTTTACCAAAAAAAAAGTGGATTATTTTCTCTGATCCGATCACAGTGGGAAAATCTCTACATCTTTTAAACAAACACAAATCATTGTCAGTGACAGGAGAACTATATAGACAAACTGTCAAGCTATTCATACTGCTTTCCAGGTTTCTAAGAGCAGAAGGGATGCAGAAATGAAGTTAATTCCTCAAAACACTTCTGAAGTGAGAAGATATGACCAGATCTAATATCAGAATATTAATAATAAATAATAATAGGTAAATAAAGTGTCCTCCTTACTTTCCTGTGCCCAGACACAAAATCAAGAATAAAATAGTCCATTGAGAAGCAACCAACAAAGCTGATTTGTGCGAATAAAATTGTCAGAACAGACAGATTTAGAATGGGGGTTTGTGGATGTCAGAATCTTCATTGCCAGTATTGGGCACTGATAAGATGAGACATTGAATCTCAGCGTGTTGGTGCCTTTGTGAGGTTTTTATTTCAAAGAGATACAGATACATGAATAAAAATCTTGAACCTAAGTGAAAGGAATAGTCAACCACTCAGCCATGGTTCATGAATCACAGTAGTTCGTTTTAATAACTTTGGTTGGGAAAGTGGATGCCAAACTATTCCATCTGGATGCTTCAAGTGGACTCAGCTGTCTACTGGAAGGACCTACAGGTGGAAAACAATAGGATTGAATCAGGGATGCTTTGCTGACTAAGACAAGAAAGAAAAGCACTATGAATGCATGGTTTTGCTCTCAGATAGCATTCACCCTTCTATGTAGTCTGCATAACAAAAGCAATTGTGGCATTATCAAATGGTATGAAGTGATACACTGATTTCTTGAGGCATATTTATTGCTGCTCAGTAGGAGGCCTGTAAGGTCTATTAACCAGAGGAGTTCAAAGATATCTCTTGTTGTTCAATATTTATTTTTTAAAAAATTCCATACAGCAGGGTGTTTGTTAAAAAGGTTTTAGGATGCTTTGTTGTCCCTCTAATGTGCATTTCAGTTTGTTTAATGGAGCTCTCCATTTTGGAGCTAGCACGTGAAACTGCCAAAAAGAAATTGTTTGTGAGCCTGGTTGTTTTTGTGAAGAAAGAAAAGCCGATGTTCCTAATGGTAAATAAAAACTTTTTCGTGATCAGATACTTTGATCATTGTTGTGTGTTTTAATAGGTGGTGAACAAACTTACCACTGGTTCTTCTGCCTCTGTGTTGTGATGGCAAACAGAATCTATTTACCAAAAATAGAGCATACTGTGCAGAATCTGTCAAGGGCTTTGTTTAAGCTTAGAATTGTTTGGTAAATGAAAGAAATTTCGATTTTCATTCATTTTGCATATTTCAAAGGTATAGAGAGAACTTTTTTGCATAGATGTATTACAAGCTATTTTCATATTCAAGGTGAATAGAAGGGTTTAGCAGATCCTGAATTAGGATTTCATTTAAGACCTCAGTTCCATTTTCATATGCTGTTGCTACATACAAGGTTTGCACACTTAGCATTACAAAAGCCAATTAGCCTATTACTGCTAAGAGATGTTTATAGGGAATAGCCTATGTCAAATTTAAAACAATATTTATACATCTATGAATATTGCCTGAGAAGTTCTATCTTTTTCTATTTTCTTAGACAAAGTGTTGGAAATAATTTTTACTAACAGTATTTCTAGTCCAAAACTAGGCTATTTTGTTGTTTCCTGTACTTGTGTTTTAGTGAAGTGCTGGTGGTAAGGTGGCAGTGCTGTATCCAAGCACAACACAGATATCCCTATGTGTGGTGAAGTAAAAGAGATGGGGGGATTGCAGAGTAGAGCAGAACTGAGCATTTGCTTGTGTGTGTGTGTGTAAGAGGTGATATCAAACAACTGCCTGGCTTGTGTGTTCCCACAGGTTTCAACAGGAAAAAAAGCTTCATGAGTTTATAGAACTGCAAAGGACCATTGCATTCTCTGGCTAGACCTTTTGTATACAACTTGTCATAAAAGGCTCAGGGTCAAGGACAATGAGTTCTATTGGAGTAAGGATATGAAAAATACAAAGAGATGGAATAAATGTGCCTTGACTTGCTAGGTTATTCCAAAAGTGCGAGATTTAAATAAACCAGCAAAACAAACCAAACAACAGCCAGTAGACCAAACCACCAAAATCAGACTGTGAAAAACCCAGGCCTGATTCCTAAATTAATGGTAGCTGTGTTTTTACTTTCAGCCATTAGACCTCAGTTTGTCTTCTGTACCTAGACTTAAGTCAATCTTGTTGTATGGGGCATTTTTTTGTCCATTAAATCTACTTGTAAATGATAAAGCGACCTCCTTGTTATTTTCTTCTTTTTATATGAACTGTTTGAGATCTTCTTTGCAAAATATTTTGAGTGTTTTTATTGGTTTTATGATTTTTACTTGGCTGTGTGAATTTTTTTTCAAGGGGGGGTAGGTTAAGCAAAAGAAGAAAAAAAGAATGTGTTTGATTCTAACAAATTAAGTGAAATATTTGTGGAAATAACTGGTACAGAAAGACAAAAATCACTATCTTGTTCCTGCCCTACTCTGTCTGTATAGTTGATAGCTACAATGGCAATGAATATCTTAATTTTGCACCTCCCAGGAAGATAAATTTTTTGCTGCAAGGTATATTTACTTCACCTGGATGTTAATTCATGCAAATGATATGAATATCTAGTCCCTCATAAAGTGTTTTGCTCTGTGAAGAAAGTAGCTCTTTGTAAATCTGTGCAGAACTGATAATTTTCCATTGCTGTTTCCTGTGAAGTTGATGAAACTATATATGCATTAAAGAAAATAAAGTGTAGGCAGTAACACACATTTCAGGTTATCAGTTGTATTCATTGAAGCAGGAGTCCTGTTGTAGCTCAGTGGGATGACATAGGAAATTATTCCAGTGTGTTCTGAGAAATAATTGACTTTGGATTTTCTTTGTTGCTGTTGTTCTTAATGGGTTCTTTTTGTCTGAGGGATGCATGTATATTTTATGGAAGGGC
Organism: Drymodes brunneopygia; assembly: GCA_013400955.1. NCBI lineage: Eukaryota > Metazoa > Chordata > Aves > Passeriformes > Petroicidae > Drymodes > Drymodes brunneopygia. Next base: position 249,487 of record VZTZ01012818.1, read on the forward strand.
TGCTGATCATAACTGCTTGTCCGTCAGCCTTTACGTGAGTATTCTTCATCTGTCATCCACTTGCACTGAATTCCACAGATACTGTGAAGGGATATTTGTTTTTGTCAAAAGATGTGCTGTAGCATGGTGCAGAAAGATGTGAGCAGTACAAGTAATGTATTTTATTAGTCTAATTGAAACACAGGGAAAAAAAAAAGAACAAGTTTTTGTCACAGAAATCCTTTTCAGGGCCAGCTCCTTAGGTAATAAGTAATTATCTTGGAAGTGTTTGCCTCTAGGGAATATGTCTGTTTTTTCTACCTCTAAAGCTGGTCTGATAAAAGATACGGTTTCTTCTAGTAAACCTTGGTTTTCCTAGCTTTTTAGTCAATCATGCTTGCAACAATTCTGCTGGTGTAGTTTTTAAGCAGCCCATCTCCCTCCTTTATGTGCTCTCAACCAGTGCAAGCAGAACGTAAGCTTTCTCACATTGAAAAGTCTGAAAAAGTAGTAATAGATCAGAAAAATCAAAAACACATATGTGGTTTATCAACTTTTTTCATATAGCTGCTTTTTACAAAGGTGATGCTATTGCTTATCTCCCGCTGCAACTATTCACTGCAGACTCCTATTTCTTTGTAGTTGTTTTCTGGATTTAAAAAAATTAAAGATGGTGCCTTTCCTAATTTGGCAGCTTTCATCATTTACATTTGTAGGTGAAAGCTGCCAAGCCCTATTAGGGGGCTAAGCTCACCAGGGGGATACTTGTGTCGTTTCCACCCGCTTGTCATGTTATTTCCTCTACACTTGTTAACTCGAACTGTCAACCTGTAAAGTGCTCTTATAACATTTGCACATGAGGTGCTGCAGGAGGTGACATAAGCTAATAGAAGGAGTTCATGGTAACAGAAAATCTCATTTGTACATAGTGGAAGTGATGAGCTCAGGGACTTGCACTTTGATTGCATTGTAATTAACAGTGCTTTGTGTATCTTAGTGTGATAGCTGCAGAGACTGCTGCTGTCTCCCTGGTCCTGTCTGACAGGGTTGTTTCTCCTAAGAGATGTGGACAGGAGAGAGCAACTGAGAGCTACATGATATAGCTGGACTGACTGCAAGTTTCTCTGCTAATCACAGCCACATCACTCATGATTAAGAACTGAAAGCCAGTCTTCAGCCTTATGTCCCAGTTGAGGATGTGATGTCTGCAGAACTGTGTTTTGAAAGCATTTCTTTTATCAACAGTAGAAAAGTTGCGTTGATATCCACGGGAATAAATGCTGAGAAAAGAGGACAAAGAAAGTAAGTTATATGATAATGCCATGTAAAAGAATGGCAGGATAAACTCCTGATACTGAAGCTCCTGAGGATGAAGCTTTCTGCTCCTGATGTTGTTGAAAACCTATGGGCTATTTGATTTCCTTGTGCTGTTTCTGATTACCTCTCTAGAGAGCAAAGACATTATCAACCAAATTTCTTATTGTGCCAGGTTGCCATTTCTTCCCTTTCCTTAGAAAAGAAGGGTTGAAGTAGGGGATGAGTAGAGCTGTCCCTGTTTGGTAGCTGCAGTAATTTGGAACTTGCTTTGGTTTGCCCTGGTGGCAGATTGGCTTAGTTCTCTCTTTGTGAGTCCAGAGGGAGTCCCCCTTTTCAAGGTGATAAAAGCCTGTGTGAATGCACAAGCCCGTTTGAGAGTGAGCATATTTGCTGTCTCTTCAAGTCTATGTTGGCCCCATTTTCATTCTGACTTGTAATATCACTAATCCTACTGGTTCTTCCATGCTGAAGGACTGCTCATGCTTGGAACTTTTTGCAGGGCTTCAGACATTCAGTATTTCCCTGTCTGCTTTTCACTTGTCTTTTCTCAAGGCTTGTTGAATCCAACCTTGACTGAGTGTTTCAAGGAATGGGCGTGAACAGCTTAATTCCTTCCGGGCCATCTTGCAGTTAGCACGCAAAGTTGATTGTATTTTGCCTAACTGCCCAACATTTCTCATTTATATCCTGAAGAGTACCTTGCTGTTTTCTTATAGACTAAATCTTTGAGCCTGGAGCTAAAGGAAGAGGAACTTTAGCTAGCTTTTGAGAATGTTTTGTATTAACTCGAGTGTAATAAATAAATTACTTATCTATTGCCTTATTTCTACAGCATGTCTCATCTCCCAACACTGGACAGTTGTCCTCTGTGATCTTGTATAGCAAGTACCTGTAGGACCTATATGTCATCCTCCTTTCCAAACCATGTGTAGGTTTTCTCGCTGTTCTGCCTTGCTGATTGTTGAGAGCACCTCCAGAGATTAACCACATTGGGCTGCTTCACTACTAAAGCCTTCGACTCAGTTTTGCTGATATTTTCTCTGTGCTGGCAAATCTTGTGCTGTGTGGATCCAGCTCAATGGTTACCCATTTCAGCTGACAGATTTGTCCCTTTGCCTCTCTGTCATGTTGGGTTAGCTAGATTCTTAAATATCTTCAGGGGGTTTTGGTTATGTTTTTAACTTTATTTGATCTGAGCTAGTTGATACTGTTTGAGGTTCCCCTTGAGATTCTGTACATCGTAGTTCCCATTTTATTAGGTGGAAATTGGTTTAATGTAGCTAAATAAATACTCTGTCAGATTCTACAGTGGTCTTTTTCTTACACATGCTGACTGACATTGCTATGTATAATAGATGTGAACCAGCATTTTGTTATGCTGCCCTGCTATGGGTTTGTGTTTTGTTTGGAAATGCATTCAGAGTGTGGTGTTGTTGTTTGTGGTTTTTTTAAAATTTGCCAGGAGATTTTGCTTCCTACAGTCGCCTTGTTGTTAAATGTTAAAAAAAAAATAAATCCAGAAATCCTGGATATAAGGGTATCGGAGGGCATCCCAAACAGTTGCAGCAAGTCAGTGAAAAAAATTCATTTGAGGTTTTCTTTTGATTTGCTGCCCTTGGAGGCCTTCTGGTAAAGGGATGGACTTGGGGAGAGGAGACGGGAGACAAATTTACTAAGGAGTAGATGTCATCTAGAAATTCTTGCGTCCAGCAGTAGGGTGTCATTCATCATTAATAGTTAGGTTTAAACATGATTTTGGTTAACCTTCAGCACAAATACTATGAAACAAACCACCAAATCACAGCAGTTTTATTCAGGACAGCTTTCCTCTCCTAACTCAGTGTTCCTTGAAGTCAGGAAACCATAATCATACCTGAAAATACATTTGAATATAATACCTGAAAAGTCTATGTTTACTTCACATTTATATACTGTTCATCCTGGCCTAACCCATGTCAGTCAATCTCAATCAGAGATAAATATTTTCTTGCAGGCTTGCAGGATGAAACTAAGACTGGCTTCTACAACTGTTGCTCTGGAAATCATAGATTTGATTAGCATTTTTTTAATAACACTTCAGACTGCATGTCAAGGAGATTTAGTTCTTGGTGTTATTTGAAATAAGATTCTTATTACCTTGGGAAAAAATATATCCTCCCTCTTTAATTTCCTAGAGCATCAGTGTATACAGAGCACATGACATTTTGTCTTACAACTGTATTTTTTATTAGACTATAGGAAATGTATTGGGGAACTTCTAATAAAAATCAATTGAAATTTTGCATGAGGAAAGATATGGTGTAAATGGTTGGATATAGAAAGATAATAGCATTATTCTTCATGACACTAAAATATAAATTGTATTGTCAAAAACTGGGAAATACCTGCAGTTAGATTTCTTACTTTTAAGCTCCATTTAATCCTCTCAGTGTGGCATTTTCATTTGAAGATTGGAAAAAAATTAGCACAAATTTAGTCAAAGGCTTCTTTGTAAGGAGGTTATATTTTTATGAATTCTTACATGAATTGAAGTGATTCTGTACCCTCTTATTGTATGATCTTGAAATTGAAGACCTGAGAAATGAGTGAAAGAGCACACTAGATTTTGTGGTGAGCAAATAAACCTTTAATATCATCAACATACAAATGTCAATCACCAAGCAAGCAGACTACTTTTTGCCTGAGAAATTAAAAAAAGGCTTTCAAAACAGTACTTTCAAGTCCCTTTTTTCTTAACCCACTCTCTAGGAAAACATGGCCAGAAAAAGCAAAAAGTAACATTGCTCTCAAAAATGTCTGTGGTAGTACAAGAATTTTCTCTTCTCATTTTTACAAAAAGAGTGGCAAGTACTTGTTACAGTAAATGCCCCTACTGCTGGAAAAAAAACCCCTGAGATGAAAAACGCTTGCTGTGTCAGTGGCTCCTCACAGAGGGTTGAAAAAGTGTGCAACAGGAATAGGAAGGAGATTACTGGGGTTGTAAACAGGTATTAAAATATTCTTTTAAGGCAGAGCAAATTTTTATCTCAATTTAGCCAATAAGTTGAAGGTAGAGGTGGAGGTAGAAACGAAGAATATGAAAATAACAGATAAAGAGATAACAGGTTAAGATTTCAAGAGCAGATGTTACTCTTTCATTACCTGCTTCCCTCTGTTGATTGATGTATTATGGTAGTTTGGTTTTCTACTCTCTTTGGGATTTATTTCTAAATGCATGCATATTACATAGCACTTTATCATCTTCTTCAGTGCTCCTGCTTACTGATTCCATGGTGAAATCTGTTTTAGGCTTGATGCACTACATTTCACTCATTACATTCCTAAGAAAGACAAATGGTTGTAGGCCTTTTCAAGTTGACAGCTCATAAATAGGACCTTTAGGATTTAGAGATTTCTTCCTTCTGTCCTTCCTTGCAATGATATAAGCACTGTGTAAGAAGAGTAGAAGAAGGATCAACAGTGCATTGTAATGACAAATAATGAAAAACAAATGTACATTGATGGTCATTGTGCATAGCTGGCTCCTCCAGTAATACTCAGAGCATCACATGCAGTCACAGTTCACTGTTACATGCAGACATTTGGCTCCTTACCATAAATACAGAGATTATAAATAGGAAGCTTAATGTGATAGAAAGTTGTAGCATGATCATTAAATTATCCCATTTCTCTTTGGAAAATCCTGCAGTCACTGTGCCCTTGATTTCTTCTTATTCACAGTTTTATTGCTTGGAACCCCCCACTATGGTTATTAATGGAATATCATCAGTCATGTTTATTTTCCATTTCAGTTTTTTGGTGTCCAGGACTGATGGAGAGCTCCATGTATCCGATCTGTCCAACTTGAATACACTTTATAGTCACAACATTACCTTTATGTCTGTACAAAGCTTGGAATGCTGTACAAACTTTAAAATACTTGTGATAATTCCATCCAGATCTTTAGGTAGTACGGGTTTGTTTACCATAATAGTTATAATTAATAAAAATATAAATTAATAATTTCCTGTTAGTTACGCTCTCTATACATAAGGTGGACTATAGCATGAATGCCTCCTGTTTTTCTGAGATACAACAGTGAAGAGATGCAATGGGGATAAAAGCTGGACAGTTTTTTTTGAGTTTGTGTTTCTTGGAGAAGGACTTTGATTTGCAGTACCTAGAACTGTAGGCTGTAAAAGGATGAGGAGCTGGTAACTGTGAGGCTCTTTCTCAGGCTGCCTGCATAGCTTGAGCTAAGTTGTTGTATTTTTTTGCCATTTGGAAAAAAAATAATACAGTCATCTTGCTGGCTGTGAAAATGCTGATGTAGTGAGGGGCTATCTTCCCTAGAAGCATAAGGTGATAAAAGATATTTTACTGAAGGGTTTTGCTATCTCCTAATCTGCGCTTTTCAGTTTAGTGTCCGAATGTATGGCAGAGCTAAAGGCCAGTATGAGCCCTGGATTTTGCTGTAATGAAAATAATGTCAGAAGCAGCTGTGCATACGTGCATGACAAAGGAAAGATAAACAAAGATTTATGCTTGTAAATCTGAGGTGTGGATACTTAATGTTGTATTTTCCAGTTTATTATTGCTATAGTTCTGCCAGTGGTTTTGAGGCTGGAAATATACTTCAGAATGTTGACTTAACTAACAAGTTACTATTACTTAGTTCAGAATTAATTTTCCATTCATTAAAAATGTTGTAGCTAATTTATAGGTATCAGTCTGTTTTCTGAGGCTATTGCCATTTCAGCCTTGTGGCATTTGTCAAGAAGAAAGTAATTTTTTTTTCTGTTAGCATTACAAGTAGTAAACAAAAATCACCCTTCTATGTCAGTAAAACATTTATTTCAAGAATTGCTATTCTCATGGGAGAAGGAGATAGTTTGATGACTTGCCTAAGGAAAATCTTAGATTTCCTTAATGCGGGAAGAAAGTTATCTTTGTGTCCTTCCTCTTGCATTTAAAAATCAACCAGCTGTCTCCACAGCCAGCCCGGTTCTCCTTGTTTTTACTGTACTGCAAACCTCCATTAACCTCCCTGGCTTTATTGCGTTTATATTACTAGAGGAAAAAAATGAGGTTTGTGGTGCATTGACTGGCCAAGCGCATCCAATCTTAGGTTGAAAATGAAAACTCTGACTCCAGTTAGCCTGCAGGCATGCCTGAGCTGTTACGATGAACCTAAACCATTTATCTGGAGCGGAAAATTACATGTATGTAGAATACATTTGATAAGAGAGACCTCTAAGGGAAACAGAGAAAAATATTGTGAAGATGAACTAATAATCTATTTGTCTGGCAATTAGAGGCTTTCACACTTGTGACAGAGGTACCTTTTGTGAAGGCACCAGTGTTTTTGTTTTTTGATCTGCCTCCTATTAGGTTTTGCATTTATTTTTCTCTGTGTAAATATAATGCTAAAATTTGCCATTAATTCTACACATGCTATATAGAAGCGCGTGGTGGACACCTTAGACTATGCAACAATTTGGATGCAAAGAACCGCAGCATGAGAATGAATATTCTGTTTCGAAAAGAAAAACTGGGCCTTGATGGAATCTACCATCCTGAGAAACAATTTGAAGGAGGCCTCTGAAGCCTCTACTGCATTTTAAACCTAAGATGTATTTTGACTGCAGTGTGCTGGGACACCAGGAGCTGTGAATCATTGGGTGTGTTCAGTCAGAGTTGTTTGAAGTATGAGCTTGGCTTTTCTGGAAACCTTGGAGTGTTACTTTGCCTATATGTCAAGTAGAAGTAGGAAAGCAGCTAGCCGTGGTAGCGGAGTAAAACTATATTGCTTTATTAATGAAACAAAAAAAAAATACAGCCCCCCCACTATCACTTTTGAACTTTGTAGTAACCTATGTGAAAAATGCTGAGTTTAGGCTGAATTGATTCTGTAGGCTCTAAGTGGAGGAGTGATTTTCTCCAGACTATTGGATAAAACCATTCCCCCTTTTGAATCGTGATCAGTAGTGATCCTGTTGAAAGCAGTACTTCAGTGGCAAGTACAGGTGGTGGGTTTTGCTTTTTCCATCTGAAATACTGTATTTAATTTGTTTATCTTATGGTGATTTTACCTGTGGATGTGAAATAATGGCATCTAAATCGTACTATAAGGACAGATAGGGAGAATGGAGCATTTAAATTTCTCATTGCCATGTACAGATCCTCACAGGTTGGTTTTCTTGTCTTTTATGTATTTATTTATAAAAGGAAATTGAATAAGATGTTAAAACAGGGAAAAAAAAATCCCTTGAAGTTTTCCATGGATGTTAAATCTGTGCATTCACTGAGATGTGCAATTTTATATGGTTTTACTTGGTGTGGTGTGTTCATATGTTGTTTTTACCAATAAGGTTGCCCATACTAATACATTTTAGGAGTGTGAGTGTCCATGCAAGAGCTGCAACAGGCAGCAATTTAAAGGTTTACTTAATGCTTTAATACAACCCTTGATCAAGCTAACAAAATTCTGTATCACCAGGGGAGCAATCTTCCCTGGCTGGGCTCTGCTCTAGTCTTACAGATCAGCACAGCCCGCAGAACTGCGGATGAGAAACCCGAGTTTGGATTTGCAGTCTGAGAGTACATTATACAGTGAGGTAGCTGGTCTCTCACTCACCAGTACGATAATAAAACACACTTTTATAGATTAAGAGATACTGATGCTGAGCTCCATATAGCCTGTCGCAGGTGAATAAAGTGCTACAAAAATATTGCTGCTTCAGGCTCCAAGCATGAAATAGTGTTTTTTAGAACACAATTTTTCAGCTATATTAAACTTGGCCCAACAGAAAAAACCATATTGCTGGTGGGCAGTTTGAGCCATTGGAAGTTGTATGTCCTGAGTTTATATTCAGGAGAAGAGTGTGAAAAGCCAGGCCCAACTCTGTGCTTATTGCATCATGGGAGGAGAGCAGTGGTGGTAAGCTCCTCTGTTGGTATGTTCTCCCACACCCCAAATGCAGTCTCCTTTTGTTTTGAAATATATATATTTAGCTTTTAGATACTAATTTGTGTTCATTAGTTAGTTCTTCCAGAACTAACCATAAGTTGGTTTGGTGTGTTATGCTAACTTGGGAAGAACTACCTCTGCCTATGAAAGGCATGGGCAAGTTACTAGTGATGGGAGAAAAGGGTTTAAAATGGAAATTGCTAACATTTGGCTTTCTCTAGTGTTGCTCATGTTACAGTCATGATACGGATTCATAAGTGGCAGCCCAGAAATACCCAGCAGAAGCAAAATAATTGGTCACCTTTCCATGGCTTTTTCCTTATGTATCTGGACCTCTGCTGTACTGTCCCTCTTATCTTAATACCTCTGTTTTAACTTAAGTGTACTCTAGCACATCTGGTGGTTGGTGCCTTTGTTTCTTGATGAGGTTCCTGTTGATAGTAATTGCATTTGCATTAAGGAGGGACAAGGAGATATATTAGGAAATAGTTTCTGATGGTACAGGTGGTAAAATCCAGATAGTCTGACTAAGGGTATTGTGGAATCTACATCACTAGGAATCTCTTTAAGAGCATTTTGGATAAGCTGTGGATAGAAAGCACTATTAGATCCCATTGACTGCAAGTATTCTTCTGTTTGGTTGTTAAATTATTGTACACATATCTTGTGTCTGAGAGAGGTTCTGGAGTGTATATCTGTGTCTGACATTAATAGTTCTGTATTGGCTCGTGTGTGTATCTGTGTATATAATTACAGGAATTTGTCATGAGTTCAAATGTCTAGAAGCTCCTAGGATGTGTTTCTTTGCATCACAGTCACTCAGAAAAACTACATCACAAATGTCTTGGAGGTTTTTTTACTTTGGCAACCAGTGTATTTCTATGAACATTCCTACTGTGACATTTTGAAAAATTCCTTCAGTTACGCATTCCAAGGTATGCTAGCACACCAGCAAACTGTTGGAAAGCTAAGTGCCAGTTTTGTCCACCAAACTTATAATCCTGCTCTCCTTTCCCAGAAGCAAAGTTTTCTGTTTTAAGTCTTCAGATGTTTGAAGTATTTCAAGGATAAGTCATCTTAAATTCCACTAATTTTTCTGCCTTTAGTTTTTCCTGTTGGCTACTGTAGACCATTGAGATAACCATCAATACCAAAGACTTGGTAGTGTGACTTTGTTGGAATTGAAGCAATCTGAAACTGAGTCTGTGTATGAAAATATTCTTATATAGTTTTCTTAATGGGGGGAAAAGGTGATAACTTGTTTTGTGTTCAGAAATAGAATTGGCATTACTTGTCTTCCCCAAAAACTTTGGGCAAATCTTTCAGAGAACAGAGTATTGTTTTAAACCTTCCCACATCACCCCCTCCCCCCCCCCCCCCCCCCAAAAAAATTGCTGTGTAAGGTTGTTCTCTTTATCTTACAGAATTGTCCAAAAGTCCTGCAGTAATTAATTTATCATGCAACTTACATCTTATGTAGTTAAAAGAATGTCTTAGTATTCATGGAATGTATTATCTATAGTTAAGAAGAAAAATATTCAGTATTTTAAGATGGAAGATAGCTCTGCTAGGGGTGTCCCATCATTTTCCTCATTTACTACTTCATTTTCTCTTCCCTTTCTCTTTCTACCCTTGATTAAATACTGTGCTATGGTGCTCATGAGAATAATTGGGATGAGCAGAAGCATTACTAACAGGAAAAAATTGCAGCCTCCAGCAAGTACTTCTTCTTATTAGTCAATGTGCCACCTTATAAGAATGTGATTAATTTCAGATCAGAACTTCACTTTAATGATGTGCTGATGTAATACTGTATGTAGGTCGTTTGTTCTTCCAACCTCCAAAAATCTGCTGGGCATCGAGGTAGTCCTTGTCTTATTTTTGTATCTGTGATGACCACTGATGAAAGAATAGCTTTTTATACTTATTCTGTGTCTTCACTGGGAGATTTATCTTGGTCTGAAGCCTAACATTACAGAATTAGTAGAATACAGTACTTGGAGGTTTTACTTTATTCAAATAAAAAATTACTAGGAGGCCCATTTTGATCGAACTGTATTCATGGGGAGAATTTCTGGTAGTGCACAAATGGAGACTCTGCATTTCTTGTTCGACTGTGTGATTTCAGTAGGGCATTTGATAAATGCAGTTTCTGCCTAGTTATTACTGTAATGCATGTCCTGAAGTATCTTGGATCCTCAGATGAAAAGTGAAAGAAGAGCAAAACATTCTTGCTTTCTAAGCTTGGCTTTGGTCAGGAGTGTTGATGTTGGTGCTAGAGTTGGATGGCTGTAAAACCAGCTGAGTCAAAACTGTAACCTCTGTGGATTATTCCATATGGTCAAATTATATCTGTTGTGGAAATTGTAAGGTAGCTGTGTCTCTCTACAACGACCTTGGACACTGCTAAAAAAAGGCAAAAATTCTAATTCCTAATGATACAGAATTGGTTTGTGTTCATGCAAGATTTGCCTAGTATGTCTGTGATTTCTCCTATGATTATATCAGACTGTCAGGAAAATGGGGAAAGAAGGGCTGAATCTCCAGCTAAAGTGAAATGGAGGTAGGAGGATTCTGAATTCTGTTGGTTTTAAAATAAATGACATTTCACCGGATTTACATGATACTTCTCACTTCTGGGACTTTATTAAAAGCACTCATTAGTGCTTCTTTCACCAAAAAATCCATATCAGTAAGCTCTTTTTTAAAAGAAATTCTAAAGAGTGACAATGACATTTTGTCTTGCACAGCAAAACTGTTAAACAGCACTCCCATTCCATCTGAACCCATGTGAGGCCAGGGAACAGACTTCCTATAACATGTAAAACATGTTGGATGTGATGTTAAGATGCTCAGTTACAGACTTGCTTCAGAATAAGCACTTTGAAATAGTCACACTCATGCCCAGCTGTTAGTCACGCATTTCTGCTTCCCACTTGCTCCTTAAAGGTACAAGTGTTTTTCACTGAAGACTGCACTGTTGGGGAAGTAATTTCATTCATAAGTGAATAAATTCAAAAGTGCTATTTCTTGGTCTTGTTCCTGGCTCCTGCTAGTCAATGCACAGTTCCAGTCCAAAAACCTTTCCTGAAATTTGATTAGCTTTTCATTTTAAGCTGGTAGAATGTAACCCTGTGTTCTGAGAACAACTTCTGTTTAAAGGAGTATGAGAAAAGGAATAGTTGAGTATGTTCTTGGGATGGTATTTGGTGAATTTGCAAGTCTGTAGGATGGAAGGACAGGCTGACGGACACTGCATGTAAACTCACGGCTGCTTTGTTGTCTTTGCCAACCAGCCGATTCCATGAGGCATCACCTTTGGATAAATCTCCAGAGCACCTGCTATGCTGTGAACTTCTTGTGATGTCAGCTCTGAATATGCACGTGGACAGACTTCATGTTACTTAGGTTTCACGTAGAGAGTTTTGCTCCTCATGACAGTTTACTGTTCAGAGACTGAAATTAAGCATCAAAATTATTTACGAAAACCTATCTTTATACGCTTACTTTTATTCTTAAAATTTAGTAGTAGTAATGACTGCCTTAGCTGTCAACATAAAACATAATCTGATATTGTATCAGCAGATGCAAATGACTTTGAAATTTTTCTTCAGCAGTGCTATAATAATTAATATTATAAGATAATATATATAATATTATAAGAAATTGTGATGTCATAAAATAATTTCTTAACTCATAAATTTGGAGCGTGACTCTGAAGAGGAGACGGTTTCTTCACTGTCATAGAAAAATATTCAGTGCATAAAATAGCCACAAAACAGAGAAGATGCTTTGGTTGCTGATTTGAATGTTGTGTGAATTAACCTCTCCTTCTGTACCATGTCCTCAGGGAAACAGTTATCATTTGTATTTATAATTGCTGTTGGTTGACCCCCAGCCATGAGCGGGGAGCCAAGAAGATTCACCAGCTGCCTGACTAGAAGTCAAGCTTTTACAGGCTTTACACATAAGTAGAAAGGGAAGGACTTCTCTTAAATGTAAACAAGATGTGACTGATGATTAAAAAAGAATTGCAACATAAGGAGTCTGAGTGAAAGAATAGGATGAAATTTGATATGCAGAAGATGGCAAATTCTTGGGGGTCATTGAAAGTACTGCCTTATTTGGTAAGAAATCCCATTTAAGTTACCCTAATAAATTCCAGAAAAGTCTCAGGGCTTCTATAAATGGGAGCCTCTGCTGTGACATGTATTTGAGAGTTGTCTGAGAAAAAACTGTCATTTTATTACCTTTTCACAACTAGAACATGATCACATGCCAGGAGCAACAATGTAACGTCAAGTGATGACCACTGTCTGTCTTCCTGTGGAATGAGTTTCTCCACATATCAGGTCTGAACCTTGTTTCAGCGTATTTCTCTCTTGTCCTCTGGGCCATGCACTACTGTGAAAAGCCTTAATTCTGTCTTCTCCCTGACCTTCTCAACACTAATGATGGGCTGCATTTAGTTCCATTTATATCATGTTGTGTTAAGGGCTGTCTTATCAACTAAAACGGCAAAGATTATTAGTTATATTATAGAGATTAAATTAATAGCTCTTTTCTGAGCACACAGACAATCCATGAATAGATTTATCTTGATGTGGAATTTCACTACCACCCAGTATTCAAAAAGAAACGCAATCTTTAGCAGCTTTTCTTTTTGCCCGTTACTGACTTAGAATACAGTAAGAATGCATATGTCAGAGGCTGTTATTTTCTCTAATCTGAATAGAAGCAGTTTCAGGTGTACAAAAATAAACCTAAAAATGTAATTTTTCTTTGCTCTGTGTTTGGGTTGAAGGCATCAGCTCGTCCTGTGTGTCACATGAAACAGAAGTGTTTACTATCCTGAATACTATCTTTATTGATAATGGAACAGAGAAATTTAGAATATCTACAGGGTGTAATGCATTATGATGTGATATAATTTTTAAGGATACAGAAAGTTGCTGTGGTTATTATACTAGGGCTTTTTTTAGATCAGTAAAAGAAAATAAGAAGTTGCCACTGAAGAACTTCCACTGTGTTTTGTGGTTATCTTCAAATCACCAGGAGTGGGGCAGAGTCCCATAAAAAGATTCTGCTCAGTTTAAGAACTCCCATGAAAAAATAAGGAGTGAGACAGATGATTGTCAGTCACAGGTTGAGGTCTTAATTTTTTTTAAGGGGAACTTTCTTCTGAGGATTTAAAAAAAACCCTTTCAGCATCACTTTTCTTCAATTTGCTTTTTAGAAACTTGAGTTTTTTTGAAGTGAAATTTTGAGGTATAAAGTTAATATACATCAAGGGGAAAAGGCAGTACCAAAACATCCTGGTTGTAGTTTAGAAAGAAAGTGTGTGTGTGTTTGGTTAGGATACAAGTGTTACAGAGAATGCGCTTGGAACTTCTGCGTCCAGAGTTAAATTTAACAGAATGCCAGCAAGCTATCAGGTCTGCCACTGATAGCAGCAATTTTGTTGTACTTCTTACATTCTGGGTAGCATTAATATTTAAATGTATAAACCTTTCCATTATACTCTAAATTTCGATACAGAACTCTGGTGCAAGAATTGAAGGCAATTATTCTGTGGTGTCAGTAGCCCATTTGTCTCTTTCAGAGATCCATGAAGTTGTCTGTTGATTGTTGCGCCTAGAAATTAATTTTTGATTACCTGATTTTCTTAACCCGGACTGCCAACTGAAATTCAAAGTCATTCTTTTGGGAAATGTGTCTGCTTTCTGCAGATCCAGTGCATTTTACCCAGGAGCTGATTTTTCCTCTCAGCCACTCGGTGGCACTAGGCTTCTTCAGAACGATGAATGCTGCTGTAAAATGTGCCTGGCTTCAGAGTAGAAGGCTGTTTGATTTCTTGTATAGTATGGTATCTAAGCCTTTTGATTAAAACATGGTTTATGTTTTCCTTATTTTATACAAATAACAGTCAGTTAATATTTGGAGAGCATTTAGGAGCAGCATGCCACTCTGCAATGTGGAAAATCGTATTGAGGCTTTGGGAAGAGAGCAAGAAGGTTCTTTAAATTTCTCGGCAGGTGAGGCCCCTGGCAAGGAAGCCTCTTTGAGCTTTTTATTTCTGATCGTGCCACTGTCATAGCCAGGGAGCTGTAACTCTGCAGTGCTAAGAAACTGGCAGTGCCTTGTCCTTGGGGTTGGGAAGGATATGAGATCTCTCAGGAGAAAGGAATTCTGACGGATAAAATACCATGGCAAGTGAAATCCTTATGCTAAAGCTCAGGAAGGTCATGTGCCAAGCTTCAACTTCAGAGTTCTGTGGTGTTGCCTAAGGGGAAGAGCTGCCTAAAGGCACTGGGCAGCTGGCAGGCTAAGGAGTTCTCTTGTGATGTGGAGGAATGCTTTGAGTGAGGTGATGGCCAGGCCAGCTCAGCATGCTTTTACTCTGCCTCTGTAAGCATCAACTGGCTGTAAGAGAAATTTGCAGCTTTTTGAGTAGCAGAGTGAGAGTATCTAATTGTTCAGAGCTGTTGCTTAGTAGCAATGCAGGTACTGTATAGAGGAGAAAATAAAATGCTGCTGTATGGAGGCATAACAGAGTTTAGGCTTGACTTCCTTTTTACTATACATTATCTCAAGACATTTCAGAAAAGAATTCTTTAGTAATAGACACTGTACCCAAATGAAAAAGCTAAATTTCATGCAATATGACATCATACAAAAAAGATACTCTGTGAATTTTCTTTGTTTAATACTGTATTAAATAATGTTTTTTTTAATTTGTTTTGGGTTTTTTTCATATATAAACACTGCATAGAGATATTGATTAAAAGACACCTTTGCCATTCTGCATAGGCACAGGATGCTGACACTGAAGGAAGCCATTATGGCTGAGGCAGTTACAGCTCTCGATTTTCCACCTGGCTTTTGATCGTAGCAGATGCAGTGCTTGAATCTTACTCTTCCAAATATCTGCTGTGGCTCAGCTTCTGCATTTTGTCTTTAAGACTGTCACTTTCCAATGTAATGAGTGTTGGCAAAGAGGTTCAAAATTTCCTGGGGAAAGGACAAAAAAATTCTGTGCTTAGACACTGGGACAGCATCAACCTTATTCTTTAGGAAAGTAGGCTAATAAGTTATCGTTTGTAAAAGTTCATGTACTCTTTCACTGCAGAGCTGGGAATAACAGTACTGCATAGTACTGAACTTAAGAACAGTTTTTATTTATGTGTGCTGGCTTTTTCACAATGGTTGTGTTTGCTTTATGACTCCTGTAAGTGGGAAGAAAACAAAACCTAATTTTTACTTAATCCAGTCTATACATACTGAATTGAGGCTGCAAAAGGGATGGGCTTTGATGTTTGACCAGGTTTTTTTGCTCAGCACATTCAGTAGTATCTAGTCTTTATTTAGTTTCTACTGCCTGTGTCAGGAACCTCTTTACCTCTGTACTTTTATTTTACACTAAAAGCAAAAGCAGCTAGGAGAAGAAGCTTACATGCAGAAAAGCATCCTAAAAATAGGGATACTGACCAAGAAGGAACATGTCACTGTTTTGGATGTGTGAAGATGCCTGCTAATCCTTGTAAAAAGTAGTATTGTTACCTGTTGACTGAAGTGAGGTTCGAACCTGGTTGAGAATAAGAAGTTTGTAGTTTCAACATCACTGGTATTAGTATAGTGCAAGTACTCCAAAGTTAGATACTCAGAAGTGTAGCACTAGTACTTCCTCAGTGTTGTAAACATTTGAAAATAATGTCAATCTGCCAGTTCTAAGACATCAAATACTTGCTGTTTAATACTTCAGTTTATTCTTGAAGTCATGACTATACAGACATGGAGGACTGGTCTCACTTAAGAGGCTAAGTTATTTTTAGTATAAATTTGAAAATTGTTATATGCTCAGTAAGATTTTGTGGCAAGTATTCTCTAGATGAGTTTATTGTGATGGACCTACTGAAGCTCAGTCCATGAGCATTCATCTTAATCATGTTGTGGGATAAAAACCTGACCAGCACTGAGCAAATCTGGTTTTTTGTGGTGTTGCCTTCTTAGATTGGGAATGAAACAGAAACAGTTTATCTGAACCTATAAGTGCCACTATCCCATTCAAGACAGAAGACTGCATTCTACTTAATTCTGAAAGAAAATGATAACCTACCCTGTGATCCTTTTAAACTCTAGACTATTGACCAAGAGGCTGTCTTCTTTTAAGCTTCTTAACAATTTGCCCTGAGCACCTATCTGTTAACAAATAATGAGAGCATTGATTTGATGAAAGGAAAAAAGCCCCAAACTGGAGCACATTAGACTATTAAATTAAAAATTTATTCCAATTAGCACTGGGGGGACTGCTTTCTACTGTACTAAATTAGGCCACTGGGAATTAATGGCAAGTGAAAATCATTATAATGACAGTCTTTTTTGGGAAGGATTTGAGAAAGTTTGACAGTGTCACCATGACCTCAAAGAGTTTAAATTGCTCTCTAGGCAGAAGATGCATAAATGTTGATTAGTGAAAAAGGTCTTTGGAGTACTTCCTAGCAGAGCTGAACCTTTCTAGACTGTCTGAGGTCCAACTTGTCAGTGTAATAAGCCACCCATCTCCCTTTGTTCAATCACCAGGCTTGTAATATGCTCAGCATGAAGATTTCTGTTACTTCATATATGATATTTAATGGCAAGCCAGAGAGCTTTTAACAACCAAGTTGCTGATTCAGTGACTGCATATTTTCACTCACTGTCCTTCAAAACCAAAAAAGTGCTATTTCTCTGCTTTTCTTTATCAGAATCTGTTGGTTGTGCCTAGTTGTGGTTGGCAAGGTGAGTTGCAGCTTTGTGCAGTTTTGGTCATCTCGGAATTTGGACATAACAGCCAAGTGAACTCTGATACCCATATAGTGTTCTGTTCTTAAGCTGGGCATGCCTGGCATGCCTAATTTTTCTGTTCAGGTGAAGCACCTGTCTAAATCATGGGAAAGAATTGGACAATGTTTCGTAGATATTGATGCTGTTTTTCCATTCTGTGGTCTAGAGCCAAATATTTGTTAGAAGACCATGCACATGTAGATGCTGAAAGAGATAGGTCTCTTAAGCATCAAATAGTTTTGAAAGTACTGGGGAGAAGTAACAAGGCCAGTAAAATGGCTGCATTGCAGGATTTCCAGCAAGTGGTTGTGGTTTCTATCTCTGAGATTTTGATAACTCTCCAAGATGAGATGTTGCATTTTGTATTGCTGCTGTTAGTCAAAGCTTGTAACAGTTTGCCTTGCTTCAAGTTCCCAATTCACTGCCCATTCAACTGTGATAATTAAAAAAAAAAAATAAAGTCTTTTTTCTGCACCAGTAATTGACATTACACTTTTTCTTCTAATAAGAAAAGAAAAAAGAAAAACCAAACCAAAGAAAGTGGAGAAAAGTGTGCAGTAGTGGAAAAACACTGTTTGAGCAGAAGAATTTCTCAAAGAGTGCTATAAACCCCTGTTTACCAAAGCAGCTGTAGACCAACGTTGCCATGGAAACAGAAAGATTTCAAATATTATTAGCCATAGCATATCTATTATGTATTGTATTAATGACACTATATCAAACGGTCACTTGTGGTTTCATTTACAGGACTCACTTTTCAGTGATTTATCACCAATATTAGAGGTTAGAATTTAAAATTAGAAAAGGAAGGTTCAATCTTAATTGGCTTATAATAATATTGGAAGGAAAAAGTATTTATTTAATCATTCATCTAGAAGAGCTTTGAGTTTTTGATATGCAGAAAGTTCTTAGTCTTTTCTCAGAAACAAAATCATGCTCAAGTCATAAAAGAGATTATCCTCATTTGGCATCCAAAAGCACTGACTCCAGCAGTATAGATGATATAACTAGAACTGGAACATTATTTTATTTGTAAGAAAAATAAATCAGTTCTTGAGCTTCGTATGTACCTGTTTGGAGACAGGGTTTGAATTCAGCTGTGTCTGCCAGATGAATGTGGCTGCTGCTGGACTGTGGCAATTGGTGAATTGTTCTGATGTAGTTTGTCCGAACAAAGATATTCTTTAAATAAGAGTTGGACACAGGAGTGGTAGAGGTTTATCATGACTATAAATACTGAGGTTCTCCCTCTTGTATCCCCGAAACTAAATTTTTCTCTTTTTAGCACCCAGCTGCTCACCAGTTCTATGGTTATATTCTTTTTTTCCCCCCTCTCTGTACCACTGGCTGAGAAAAGGCAGAAATAGAATTGAAGATTCCTTAGGTGTCATAAAGCAAATTTTGACCCTTTAAATGTTGACTGAAGCACTGACTTGAGTGCTTTCAGGACACAGACAAAGTTCCAAGTGAAAAAAGGTTTAGATGTAAGTTACATTGGTAATTTGAGTGGTCTTGGAAAAAAATAACTGACCAGTCCATGTGTTGAGTAACCTGTTGGACACTGTTTAGATGTACTCATGTCTCTAAGGTATATACAAATAAGCTTCACAGACTGGTCTAAATTATATCCTATATAAAGAGATAGGATAGAGATGTTCAAGGAGCTTTTTCTGTGTTTGGCAGAAAAATCTGGCATGAGTGTGGAAAACTTTCCCAAAGCTGTGTGCAGATAATGACTGCACTAGAATGCTCGCATAATGCTTTGTCTATTACAAAAGCTGTAAAAACATTAACTAATCCACAAAGCAGATTACATGTTGCAGATGTATCCCTCTGCTGGGAGGAAAGCATATGTGTGTGTGAGTGAGGAGGGAAAAAAATCTATTAAAGGAGGCTGTATTTGGTCCCTTTAAGCTTTATTGCATTTCTTTAACTGTATTTTTGTACTTTCTTAAGAGTGGAGTTTTTTTTCCTAGGATTCTGTTAATGAAATTGCAGATTGATGTATGAAAAATATATACACCTTCTTGAACACAGAAAATCCTATTGTCTTGATTCTGTTTACAGCCAAAGTGAATCCCAACACTCTAAAATTATTTCGAAGAGTGGTGGCCATTCAGCAAAGCTCCTCTCTGTCTGAAATTACAGTTGTTTCCTTTATTTCACAGATACAGTTCTCAGGCTTTCTGCTGCACAGAAGCATTGGCACATATTCAATGTGGCTTTTACTTCAAAATGCTTGACAAATAGTGAATTCAGGGTTAGGTGGTTGCTGTCTTTTTTCATGTTTGTCAAGAGCTGATCCTTATCTAGGGTTGACTTGATCATGGATTTAGAACTCTATAATAGATGGCTGAAATTGCTTAAATATGCTTAAAATTGCTTAAATTTGCTTGGAACTAAAACGTCAATGCTGAGACCACCTGCTGCCTTGCAGCTCCCTTCAGAGCTGTTTATCTGTCCTTGTGTGCACATACCTGCATATAAGGGAATGAATTAGAGATGGCTGCTGGGTTAAAAGTGGGATTGTTAGGAGATGAGGAACAAGGCCAGTCCTGCTGGGAATGTGGGTGCTGGTGAAGGCAGTGGTCCTTGCCATCGCTCTCACTGGGTCTGTGGAGGCCAGCCTTTGCTCTCTCAGGTGTTGGAAACTGGATCCTAAGTGTGCTGCTTCTTCCTTCACCCTCTTTACACACTTGTCCTTGATGGCTTTGTCCTTATGAGCCTCCTCCCATAGGAAAGGGAGGGGACCTTACCCACCTCTCCTATAGGTCATCTAATTTTTGGAATGAGGGCTAGTTCTGATTCCATCACTTGTCTCTGTTGCCTATCATACCACCCTTGTCATCTTTCTGAGGTTTTTTTAATGTGTTTTCCTATACATGGTTTGTGCAAGTATGTCTCTATTCTGTGTTTGAGTCTTTGAACTTCATGTTATTCATATTCCTGTGCGGTGTTACAAAATACTATTGTCTTGTTACCCGTTTTACAATTGGTGGCTTTCCTGTGCTACCAAAACACTGGCTATTGCCCCTGTATTTTTGACTGACAATGTGGCAGGACGGGAGCATGGGCAGGTCCTGTGTCCTGCCACCAGCAGTGCTTGAGCTTGGCTGTATTCCCCTTGTGTGGCTCCAGGAGGGAGCTGGCCGGATCTGTGGCACACTGAGCCCTGTGTCAGTGAGTGCCAGCTTGAGACCTGTTGGGAGAGTCCATTAGTTATAATCACTCAGGCAAGAGGAGCATCATTGCAGACATTGATTTAATGCACAGAGAGAATCGAAAGGGCAGAAACAGCAATCGGATGGAAAGTGCTGCTCTTCCCTTACACGGCCGAAAGAGTGCAGGCAGAAAATATTTTGAAGGATAGTATGATGGATCTGAGCTCTGTAGTTAGACTGTTCTGTTAGACTGCTAGTTTTCTCTCTTTGGTTCTTAAGGGCACATTTATTCATTATATAACTAGATTTTCACATGTTAGCTACAGAAAATGTTCTTACCAAACATTGCAACATTGATTTTTTTTTTTTCCTAAAGTCTTCAATTTATTCGTGTAGGGAATAATACACTTTTTGGGTGCTGCTCTTCAGGAAAAAAGAACTGTTTTAAGCTGCTCTTGGTATATGAAAGTAATCCGTAAGCTTTACACTTGATGCAAAGATTTTTAGGCTGTTGGCAGAGATTCTATGTTTTTAAAAGTTCTTCTGTTTGCTGGATTTCATGGACTTTCATTTTCCCTTTGAAGTGTGTGGGAGAGAGCAGAAGGGGAAATACTTCATTATGTCCATGAATTATTCAGGTACAGTTCTAGCAGCTAACATTACTTTAAATAGCTCAAGGTCTTTCTTTTTCCTTGAGTATGTCTCAGTTTTCATTCTTATGCTGATTGTATGCCATGTTCCTTTGTTGAATACAATTTTGATGAGGTACTATCCTTTGGCAATCTTCAGAAATCATTTCAGTCTTGAAATAAGTGTTTAATTCTGTTCTTCTCCAGCATCAGATATTCAGTGACCCTCGGTTGATACAGGTGAATTGTCATACATGTGACTTTACAAAAAATCAAATTATTCTCCCTAGAGTGTGTTTTCTATACACTCTTGCAAAGGCATTGATCTCAAATAGCCTCCCACATATATTTCTACAATGAAGGAATAAAGAAATCTATGATATTAAATATTAACATACTGTTATACTCTGAGAGGAATTTTACAAACCACATTTAGTACCTCATTTCAATGGGGAGCCGTGGGCATTAAGTCCTTACATTTTGGAAATGTCCTTCCCTCTCCCACCAATAATATATGAAAATCTATATTTAGAAAATAGTTAAGAACAATAACACAGAGGAAGACAATTAGAAAGGTGTCTAGAGGCCAACGTGAGAGGAAAGGAAAGCAAAAGAGAACCCAAAGTGAGTTCAAAATACTGTTCTTGTAGTTCTAAAAATACCTCTGGAAATCCAGTGATTGCTGCATAATCACTTATGCAAATGAGACCCTTGCTATTATTTCTGGGGGGAAAAAATGTCAAAAAATTATTCCCCTGAGGTTTAGGGCTTACCTGATATAGTCTAAAGAGGCAGCAGGGCAGAATTACAGACAGAGAAATGCATCTCTGTGTGTGTGTGTGTGTGTGCGTGTGCGTGCGTACAAGACTCAGTTTTCCAAGAGGGATGCCCATGACCAAAGCTCAGCTGCTCAGTTTAAGTTGCAGCAGCAATGAGTATTTTGCAAGGCAAGCATCAGAGGAAGTGCAGTGACAAAAGAGTGTCAAACAGTGCCAAGCTTGACCAAAAGATCCATTAACGATTGAAATGTGGTCAATACGTTCATGTTCATGACAGTAAGGTTATAGCAATATATTTATAATCGAAGTTTCTTTGTGTATACTTCCTTCAGCCATGGATGTGTTTGAGAGAAATGCTTTTGAACTGAGGAATTGCTTCAGTCTTGTAGCTTAAGTTGCTTACTGGACCTCAGGTTCTCAAAGCCCTTGAAGAATCTGTGAGCAAATAGTCAAGATTTTGTTGCATTATGACAATACAGCAATGAAATGGAAATCTCAATCTCTGTAAAAGAAACCAGAAATACACTGGAAAATGCAATACCCCAGATTCAACCTGTGTGTGGTAACAAAAAACACTGGTCAGAAAAAAAAAAAGTTGCCTCCCCTTGCTCAGCAAAACAAGATTTGTCAGGGCTGAATCTCTCTCAGGATTACCACTATAGCTCTTGAAAAATATGCAAATGTTGTTTGAATATCACATTGACCAGGGACTCCATGTTAATTAGAATAAAATTACAAAATAACAGACATAACTGTCCAAAAATGCTGGTGATGACAGAGAATCTGTGTCTGCAGCCTTTGAGACCTTGCTGTTACTTGATTATTTCAATAGTTTAGAAGAGCAACAAGTCCAGAATCAAGATGTGTGAAAACATGAAGAAATGAATCTTTTGATTGGTGCCACTGATTACAGGCTGGTTCAAATGCGGAGATTTGTTACCTAAAGCCAATTATTAAACTTGGTTTTATGTATTAGTTGAAAATACTCAGTTCTGCATGGGTTTGGCCTGCTTGGTTTATATGTATTGTGCAATTGATACAGTTTTGCTAGGTGCATGTGGAATTGAATTACACTGCTTACAAAATAATATACATTAGGGTATTTGTATATTCATATGTGTTTTACTGCCATTTTTGAATAGCAGAGTAGTCAATTTTTAGAGGAGTATACTGTAATTCTTTCTGTAGGCAGTAATTTCACTAGGTATTTATATGTGTAAGTTAGTTATTTGGAATAATAATTAAAAAAAAACATAGTAAAGGAGCCTTCATAAAAAGATGTTATTTGCTTTTTATGATTTGATTAAGCCCAATGGTAGATTTGCAACCTGTTATCTTGGGCATTTTATATATATTTACTGATAAAGCTGTTGTTATTTATTCCAGCTTTCAAACAATTTTGAGTGTTTTTCTCTGAACTGAACAGATATAAGAATGATTAAATACTTGGCTCTTCTGGACAGGGACTGAAATTTATGTATTATGCTCTAGATTTGTTTTGAGTGGTTATAGGAAGGAAAACTGGGAAGAGAGAAAGGAGATCGGGAGGGTACAAACGTGTTGGAAGGAAATCCCCTTCAGCAAGCCTGAGTAAAATTACTGGCTGGGGGGGAACTGTGTGTCTAGTACATCTCTGTTATTAAAAGGTTTCAGCTGCTTCTGAACTGTACCCATGCAAATCACTGGGTATCTTTGATGCTAAAACTACTCATAGGTCATATTACTTAAGAGTGTTAAGGAGGTTGTGACTAGCCCCAGACTGAGTTGAGTACCATTGAACTCAATGAGTCCTGTGTAAGATACCCATCTGCTGGATGAAAATAGCAGTTTGTACTTCTTGTGGTTGCTGAAAGAATTTTAAATGTGAAATTTGTTAATAAGAGGTTACTGGTGCAATGAAATGCTCTTGGATTAGCATCCTGTTCTGCTTACAGCCATTATTGGTTATCAAACACAGCCTGAGCCCTTGTATGAATCACTGCTTTTCATTCTGAGTTAGTAACATTTAAATTATCGCTGCTAAATACTTATGTGAATAGAAACTTTTTAAAATAACAGTGGTAGGCCACCAAGTCAAAGGTGGAAAGGATGGTTGGCAAACTGAGTTTGTTAGTTTTTAAACTGGTTGCAGGCTGTGTTGACCAGGAAGATGTGAGATGTGGGCAAACGATTGGCTGTGTTCACATGCACTTCTCACAGGTTATGATCAACTTCCAGATTGACTAGAAGGAGAAAGCACCATCACATTAATTTTGAGTCTATTATAAAGGCAGAATGGTAGTAGAAGTCAAGCAGACACTGGAAGTAGGAAGTATGTCTTAAGGCTTCTGAGGGGCTCTTTCGGAGTCAGTAAAGAGGTTTTTGTTGTACAGTTGTACCTTAACTAAATGGTTTGCCTCCTGAAATGAATAAAAAGTATGCCACCCTTAATAGACAAATTGTTCCTAGGGACCTTGATGGAAGAATTAGTTTCTTTTTCTTTGTGTAGCAAAGCCTTGAAACTATTCACTCGGAATGCTCTTTAGGGCTCGATCTCTCTCCTATTTTATTTTTTTAATATTTAATTGTGTTATTCTTCAAAGACTGCCGCGGCAGTGGTGAGGGGAAGAATGGGCAAAGGGTCAAGAGATATTAAACTTTAAAGGAAATTACAATTTTTGCTAATTGTCATAGCAACAATGGAGTAATGAATCCTGGTGAGGAGGCAGAGGGGTGGAGGACGTTGGTGTGCACTCACAGTGGTACCGCTGAGCTGTGCTGTGACATTACGCAGGTCATTCTGGGAGCCTGGCTCTCTTATTTTCTAATTATATGTTTTCAGAAAATATTACTTACTTAGAACTGGGAATCTAACTAATACTCTCTGCTTGGGTGGGCTTTTATGTGTTCGTGAGTTTGTTTTTAGTTTGTGCCCATGGAAGAGCTCTGCCCACAGATGGGTAATCAGAGCTGGGTATCAGTTGGACTGCCATCATTGACATCTTTGGTAGTGGAGGCCCCTTGTTCCTGCCATGAGCCCTTGTTCCTGCTCTAATTTGTTTGGTCCCAGTCCTGTGATTTGTCCCTTTATAAAGAGGGAGACTATTTCCCTGGAGGAGGTACTTAGGAGAAGAATAAACCTGGGAGTCTTTTCTTTGTCACTTTAACTTGCCTGCTGTTGTTGTCGCAGTTGAAGAGGCAGTAGGAAAGAGAAGGCAGGGAGGTCACAGGTGCTTTGGGAGGGCAGCTGGGGGCCCTCAGCTCAGGTGGATGAGAAGAGGTGTTGCTGTGTGGAGCAGGATGTACATCAGCCATGCAGAACAGAGAGGATACATGGAGCACGGTTTGCCGCCACTCAGGGTGTTACTCAGGAAGTGAAGATCTTCCTGAAGGGCAGTGATAAGCAGGAGGAGAGTTGAATAGAAACCTTTTTCTTTTGGTCCCTCTTGCATGGTTCTTCAGCTCTTCAGTTTGGAAAATTGTGGTTCTGTTTATGTTTGTTAATTCCAAATCAAACGGAATTTGTTTCTTGAGGGCTGTGAGTCACTGTGTTTTTGCAGGCAATCTCCCAGGATTTCAGACCACACATAAATTACTGCACAAGATGTAGGAGATGCTCAATTAGCATGAATTCATTGCTTCCTGCTAGTATAGCTTATCAAAGGATGCTCAGCATTAGTATAAACGTGGAATCAGTTGATCAGCTGTAATATAGACAATAATTTTAAGGTAAAGAACAAACCTGTATACTCCAACCTTTTTACCTTTTGCCTCTACTGGCATGAAAAACTTGTAGCTGTTGCTTAAAAATTGGCAGATATTGTTCTTCTGGAAATTTTCACCAAATTTTTTTGTTACATTGATAAAACAATATATAAAGAAAGTATTTTGTACATTCTCTGAGTTTTAATATACTGTTTGATTAAGCTTGAATGCATAATAGCATCTAAATTTAAAAAGGGAGCAAAAAATACAGTAACAGCATTAGCAATGAGTTCTGTATCTCATAAGAGGTTTCTTGTGCTGATGGTAAGTCAGGGAAAGAATGCAAGAAAAAGTCCTTGTGTTGCTGGTGTGTTGTTTGTGAAAGAGGAGAAAGAGCTTGAAGAAATAATTGCTCCAAAGGGTTGAATAGGTGCAAGTGGTGAGTAGGAATAAGAGGTGACATCTATTGTGGTGGGAAAATACTTAAAAGAATTAAAAGGAATGTAAAAAAATATGGTTGAAACTGAAGTCAAGAAGGGCTTTTATGAGTTTAATGTGCACTACTGTCATATTTCTCTACTTTGTGTACAGCAGATTGCTGTGCAGAGATCTCCCAGACAGCTCAGTACTTTGGGACAATAACGGGGCTTCTTTCACACGGGTTTGTTATTTTACATTAGTATTGGGTTGGGAGCATGTGCAGTGCAAGGGTGCCAGCATCCCATGCAGCATCTAATGACGTATTTGCCTGTGGGTGGACTGAAGAATTGAGCCCTGCAATATTGCTTGTTGATCAGAAAACAAAATGCCAGCTGGAGAAGGCATTGCATTAGCTTTGATTAGGTGTTGGCGACTGTGGAGAAAATCTGTTTTACCCAGGTCAAAAGAAATGACCACAGAACAAAATACACATGGGAAGAAGATGGAGAATTAGTGTCCCTGTGTGTAAACCTGCCTTATCTGTCTGTGGTTAAGGCTTGGCAAACAAAATTAATCACCAAATGGTAATGGGGACCACAGCAGCTACACTTCATAGTCAGATTGTTTCTCAGTATATATTAGCCTTTGCCACCCACATAAATACTTAAAAATTCATGGCCTGATAATTCATACCTGAATTTCCTGTTTATGCTGAATTTGTCTCTTTATTCTTTGGATAAATAGAATAATAAATCTCTCTTCAAAGTATGTTGGTAAGGGCAGGCAGTGCTTTGAATTTCAAAATTTAATAAAAATAGTGTACTGATACTTTTATGTATTGCTAAAAATAACAATTTTATTCTTAATAAAAAGTTATGATTAATCTTGCAAAGACACAAAACTATCACTGAACAGTAAAAAAAAGTTAGGTAGATGGTATTACTTGTACTTCTGGGACTTTTTGTTAAATATTTGAGATCCTCTAAAAAGACAATGGTGACAAACACATTTCTGCTTGGACAGTTGTTTCATACCATTTCTCACTGGTCTAATGTTAGCAGTAAATTTTTCTGTAGCTCCTACTTAAACATGTTTTCCAGATCTGATTGGAAATTATTTTGTGCAGAGCAATTTGGCTAACACATCTGTTTAAATGCTTCTAATGTTTTTTAAAAAAATAAATTAATTAATTTTTTTAAAATCCATACTAGGATGTTTTGAATAACTTGGGTTCCTGTGAGTTGGATGAAGATGACCTAATGCTTGACTTGGAGTTCCTGGAAGAGCAACATCACCATCGTTCTGGTAAGTCAGGTAAATGCTGTCTATTCTCAGCGAGGTATTGTTATTCTAGAAATATACAGTAAATATGTTCAGTACAATTACTTGGAAATAAAAATAAGTAATTTTCTTGGAAGGGAAAGAGTGATATTCATGTTTCAGAGTTATTGCTAAGTGTGTTGGTAATTAATTAGAAACATGCTCTTTACACAGCATTTGGACTTTATATGGTCAGTTATGAAATGGAAATGATTTTTACAGCTACAGAAGAATTTCAGTACCAAGGGGAGACCCATCTGTTTTTCTAAATACTTAAAATGACTACTGCTTACTCCAGGCACTTAACAAAAGAGCATTGGTGGAATAATTGAGATCACTTTTTGTGTGTGCCAGAATAATATTCTTCAACTAAAAAAGGTTTGGCTTGAAACATGAGTGAAAATTGATCATTTCTCTCATGGTTCATTACAGCCCTGTTGCACTGCCTTGATTAATACCAATAAACTATTGCTATATACTGTGTTTACTACCATTTTATAATAGGATTATGCAAGGTAAGTTGTAGGACCTGTGATGAGGAATGTGGCATTTCCTTTGGCTGGGATGTGGGACAGCAGGGCCTCGTCTGTGAACAGAAGTCCTGCTAACTCAGCAGGGTTTGGAGAGTCTTCAAACCTATGTGAGATTTGTGCTTGATCCCAGGAGGAGTTCTGAGTTTGTTCTCTGCTGTAATGCTCTGTTCTGACAGTGCTGTGTCTTTCAGCAGGAGTAATTCTCACCCTCTTTACCTGCTGTTCCCTGGTCCCAGTTTCTCCCTTCACCCACGTAGGTGCCTGTAGTGCACATTCCTGCAGACTTTTGTGGAAGTGGGGTTTTTGAGACATGTGCTGGCTGGTGTGGACCATCTTCAGTTCTGATCCCTTCTTAGATGCAAGTTTAGCAAAGGTGACAGATAAACTGCTTGAATTATGCTCCTGTTTGATATTTCCTGTGTATGATTATTCTCTGAACATATCTGAATTATCTCTATGATAATTCTGTTTAAACATTCTGCTGTGATTTTTAAACCTGTTTGTATAGCTACTTATGGGATGAACCATCTGCTTTCTTTGGTAGAGAGTATGGAGGGTTGCAGCAGTAATATGTGCATGGTCATAGTTTTCTAAATTATTGGGAGGTGGGATGCAACAAATGAACTGCACAGAAAAGGCCCTTTCTAACCCATACTGAATAATGCTATTAACTGGTTACAGAAAGTTAAATGATGGGTAAAGAAATGTGGTTTCAAAAAGCTTAAAAACAAACTTTGCATTTTATAAGATAGAATCATATGGGGTTTGGACTTATTTCTTCCCTGGACCCCTTGGAAACAAATTAACTGGCAGAACTGTTTTCCATAAATTAACTTCCCTAACATGTTGCACTTGGCTTGATCTTTGTTTTCCTTTCTTTTTTACAAAGCACTGAATTAACAGTGAAAGAGAAGTTATTTCCTGCATATGATTGCAAAGATTTTGTAGCAGCTTCTAGAACAGCTAAGATTATAATGTCTGAACGACATACTTGATAGATAAGTAATTAAGATGGAGATGTGATATGATACATAATCTTCCTGCTCTTGGCTCATTATCCAGAGCAAATGAAATGCTTTTAAAACAGGGATCTACATTGTCCTCTGAAGAATGGTGACCATTTCTAGTCTGAGCAATAATGTAGAGACACACACTGCAGTGTACATATTATCTTTAAACACAAATGTGTTTATTTTGGCAATATTTGCTCTTTGGCTTTGTTGGTTTGGTGGCGTATCTAGCTGCAAAAGAATTAGGATTTCCTTAACTGTCATTGTTGTTTTAAGTCATTCAGTTGGAAGAAAGATTTGGAAGGATAGAGCAACAGTATGGAGGTGACTCAATTTTACCAAATAAAGCTGGTATCTTTATATTGCATTAGGATCTGGCACAAAATGTTAATTGTGGTTATAAGTCATCATCTTAATTTGCATTAAGATATTGAGGTAATATGCTTGATTTTTAGTGATTTAGCATTTGAATACCACCAAAGTGCATAAAAACCTTGAATTAGACACTGACATCTAAGCAGTTAAAAAATTGCTTTTCTGATTCCTCTGTTAAGTTGTGGCCAACTTCCAGGATTTAAGACTGTTCAACAAAAATTCTTTTTAGAAATTCCAAGTCAGTCCATTCTGTTTTTACTTCTGGACTTGCTGTTTTCTTCCAAAAGGTGTCTCTATTCACACCTAAATAGAATTCTTCTAAACTCTTCAGTTAAATTGGATTATCAAATACTTTTGATGCAATTTTTTTCTACAGACACCAGAATACTGAAGTGATTAAGTGATCACATTGAAGGCATACTGTTAATTTACTGCAGAGCTTTAAACTTTTATAAACTCATAGGATTGAAAGTAATCATATTTCTGGGCATGTACATAGAAGCTCTTTCAGGTAATTGGGAGGTAATGTATGTTTTTCAAAAGATCTTTAATTCTGCCCACATGGAGGATGAGCTGGTACTTTTATTGTAGAATATGTTATTCTAATAGAATTTGAATAAAACCAAAGGACTGTTTAATTCTTTGAGTATGTGACTGGTGTGAAGAGTAGATGATTTTCTTTAATTTTTGCCAGTAGCATGTTTGTTGAACTCTTTGTAAAGGCTTTAAAAACGATGGGCTTGAGAGTTTACCCATGGCTCACTTCAGAAAAATTCAGTCAAGACAATTGCAGACGTACAGATTTGTGAGCCTCCTTTAGTTAGAGGTTGGATAGATGTGCTGTCTATTCTATAGAAGATTCAGCCCTGTGTTATGTCAGCTTTACATATTAAAGCCAATTTATTGCAGTATTTCTTTACCTCCTAAAAAGTTCCTCGTGTTTCTCTAATGCTTGCTGGGGATCTGTGTATCTGACATTGACACGTGTGTCGTACTGAAGTCAACTGAGAGCTAATGCATCTGTTCTTAGTCTGTTATCAAAATAAAGGTGTTAATGAGTATAAAAATGTTGCACAAAATGCTGTTTTTTGAATGGAAACATTACAATTATGCTCTTCTGGAAGTCCAAGGTATTACCACTACTGTGACTATTTGTAATACAGTAAAAATCCTGTTGATTTTCTTCATACTGATGCTGATTACTGAATGTATTTGATTAAGGCCATCAGTCCTAGAGCCATCTTGCCATTCACTTTTGCCCCGTTTGGCTCTTGATAAGCAATTCTGTGGGGAGAAATGTTCCAAGAGAATCTTTGTTCAGTATTTTAACCAACAGATTGAAATATGAAGAGGTATAATTGGAAAATTATTCAATTGTTTCTTCAGTTGTTACAGAAGGATAACTAAGGAAACGCTAGGAATTCTTTAAAAGTCTATGAAAATTTCTAATGACAAATTACATGAATACACGGGCTAACATCACATTTTTAACTTGAATGTCACAAACTATTCCATGGTTAGGAGGCTGTATGCAACCATTTAAACATAGTAATTCTAAAGAGTACTGCCCCAGTTAGTAAATACTGTTGATGACTTGATTAACTGTGAATTGAGAAGTTCTCGTAAATGCCATTAGGAGCTCCAGTTTTTTAGAGATTTGTTAGTTAAGACACGATTTACAATAGTTTCTGCTTTTAGCTGCTGTGATTTTAAAGAACAGTATTTGTTAGTGTGAGGATATGTGTCCAACTCTGTACTGAAACTGACTAATTTAACAAAATAATTGTATTGTATTGATCTACCATTGTTTTAGTGACTGTATAAGAATAGAAAATGAGATTATATTGGAAAGATTTCTGGAAGAATTCTCTATAAAGGAGTTTTCAAGACGAGCTACGAGCCACTTGGCAGGAAAGGAGATGTTCCAGAAAGTGGAATGCTGTATTAATTAAAATATAGAGATAGAAAGGAGAAAGAGACAAAGATCTGTTACCTCTTTCATTGTTTCTGGTGGTTTTTATTTATTTATTTATTTATTACTCCAGCTCATTTTTTTACTTCTGTTCTTGTTCTGTCCTCTCAGCTTTTCCCTAATGAGCTGGTTACCCTCCAGAAAGCATCCTCATGAAATGAGGTTCCTGCAAAAGGGTGCTATAAATCCTTAGGAGTACTAGCAAGTTAAAAAATATCCCTAAGTTTTTCTCTAACCATAGAACAGAAGGAAACACCTGCAAACCTCAGACAGATGCTTCTACATTGGATGTAGATGTCTGTGCTTTTCTGGTCTTAGCATGGCTTTAGAAGTCTGGAATTCCCTCATTTCCAGCTTTCTCTCTGTAAGTGAGTTTACTGCTTTAATTTATTACTTTTGCTTCTCTTTTAAAGGTTGTATTGTTTAGATAAAGAATGTAAGACAGAAACATTTTATTATTCCACCTAACACAATTGCTTTGAGATTTAATAAAATAGTATTTATATAGTACTTGGTGAGTGCAGAACGCTACTGCATACAAATTCAAAATATTAATCAATGTGATTTACTGAGAGTTTTGCATACTGTTCTTAAGCTGGAAGGCTTAAAATGGAGCATAATATGACATGCATGATGAGTCTTGAGGGTGCCTTTTTATTAATCTAAGTAAATTAGACTTTTAAAATATGCTGCAGCGTTGATTTCCGGTTGTAAAATTATGAAGTCAGTGGTTTCCATAGCAGGAAATCATTGCAGGTTTATAGAAAGTGACAGCATTAATTTAACCTCGTTCATTTTCCTTTTCCCTCGTGAAACATGATGTATTTGATTCCAAGTATTGATTAGTCAAATGTATGAGGAAGACCTTAATATTCAGTGATACAAGCAGTGGGGAATTTATTCAAGTAACACGTTAATGTGCGTGAGTTGTGTGCTGGTGTTGTGTCATAGCCTATTGAAAACCAAATGGTTTTATGTGGTTGGTGTTGTCATCAAGTCAGGACTGCAGTAAATAGTGGACTTTTCTGAAAGTTCACAGAAGCACAGGTATCCAATGACTTAGGTAATTCCTTAAGTATTTGCCATTGGTGGCATGAAACAGGTGCCCTGCATCCTCCTACAAAGATACGTGTGTGTAGCAGGGATTTGCAGCAAGTGGTCCGGCTGGAAGTTGAGGGATTGCTCCTGGTGCTGAATATTAAGCACGTGCTCCTGTCGCTTCCCCATCAGGCTCCATGCTATGCAGTGACTATTCATGGGTGTGATATTGATTAGCTGTGTACCCAGACTGGCCTGTGCATCCATCATGTTGCGGCTGGAATGCCTGCTGAATAGTTTTGAATAATGTAGGTTGCTAAAATTTTTAGGAGAGATTTGTCTTCGACTGGTGCTTTAGCTGCTTTGGGTTTAATGCCTCAGCCTCAGCTGAAAAGCTATGACCCATGAAGCATAGATACTTCACCCAGCATATTTCAGAAAGGAAATTATTTATCTTACTTGCTGGGAAAAAAAAAAAGTGGAAATAGGAAATTTGAAATATGAAATTTTATATGAATATGAAACTTTATAATCCATCAAAATACATCAAAATATTATTTAGCTCTTAAAAAAACAAATCGTTTCAGAAATGGAACACATTTTGGTCAAACTCAAGTTGGGACCATGTCTGTTAGAAGCATTTTAAGTGTGTTCTCAACTCTGTGGTAATGCATGTTTTGGTACTTGCTCCAGCTTTATGAATGAAATGGCAGATTGCATGATGGGTTTTGCAGACTGAGGGGAAGGCAGAAAGGGTTTTGAGGTGGACACAAGAAAGTACTTCTGTAAACGTCAAATCAGAGTTATGCATTATATCAGAATACGGTCTTTTAGTACCATTACTACATTAGATATCAGCAGTCTCTCCAACAAAAGCACAGTGTAATTGTGTTTTTAGGAAGCAAAAGTCTGGCATTTGTATTGTATTTCATTTAAATCCAGCTAGCCTGCAGATCAATTGCCATCAGTACCCAACCAAACTAAATTGTTGGTGTAATATGACCCAGTGATATTAATTAGGTGGTTGCTGAGTTATTTTGAATGTGATGAACAAACTCTGTGAAAATTCTATGGTGAGTTTGGAGTTCCTCTTGTGTCTTATTAATTCAATGTACTAATTATTTTTATTAATTTTTAATAGACAGTAGGAGTGCTGAGCTGTGATGAAATTTCTTTGGTCTTTTAGTGGTTTTTTTTTTTGACCAGGAGTTTGTCAGTGCAAGGAAAGCAAGTTTTTCAAAGGTTTTGATTTGCCTTTAAATAGGTAGTAGGAAAAAAAAAACCCTAACTATGCAGATAATAGGAAAAAAAAAGATCCTATCTATGCATTTTTATTGAACAGTTGCTTAGAGCAGAGAAGAAATACTTAGGTAATTTGGATGTGTTGCTTTGCTCATGAATGTGTTGTTGGCAGCAGATTGTTTCTGTATTTACAAACAATGACCTGTTTTGATTTTTAATTGGAACTGGCCACTCAGCTCCTTGAGCACTTGTGAAACCCCTGTCATTGCCAAATGCCATCTTTTAGAGTTGTATGTGTTACAGAACAGGCTAAACTGGAGCAGCATTTCTTTACATTTCTGTTTGAAATGTGTAAAGCATTTTGGTTTCTACTTACAGGTTTTGAACAGAATAAAGATTGTGACAGTAAAGTAATAGAGAATTCTCTGTCTCTGCAAAGAGGAGGTTTAAAGATTATTTAGCTAACTAGCATCTTGCACTGTCACTACAAATTCTGGATAATGAGGTAATAAAAAAGTAAGAAGTACTAATAATGAACAAAACAAAAACTGATGTTTGACTTCACTGCATTAATTACACCACTATACAGATATCCTAACACTGATGTCCTAATACCAATTACAAGGGAAAGCTCATATTAGTTTTCAGTTTTGAAAGAGAAAACATCTTGCTAAATAAATCTGCAATTCCTTCATCAAACTTCTTGTGGTGAAGGGAGAGCAGCACGAGCCAGTACTGTGGCCAGCCTGATTTCACACATACATCTGAATTCCAGCATGTATTTGAGGCACGGAGGGGAGAGTCACATGCCACTAGTCTCCATATATCTAGAAAAAGTTATAACAGAGGGATTTTTTTATATTTTCAGAATGACCTATTCTACTAAGCTGTGCATTTTTCCCTGAAGCATTGTTTAATAAATATTGCACAGTAATGGAATAACTTAAGGTCTCCAGGGAATGAAATACAACTTAGCATCTTCTAAACTCTTCTAACCACAATCTACAGCTTCTGAAAGAGCACTGAGCATGGAGGAACGGGATTTTTGCAGGGTTTGCAAGTTGAAAGTATGTGTGGCAGTATCAGATAAGAGAAGCATATTTGAGTTATTCACAAATAACCATTGCACACTTGGGGCTAGGCCTGCCTTAGGATTCTGGAAGTTTAAAGCGCTGAGAGTAAAGAGAAGAAGTAGCAATGAAGTTAATATTAAATTGGAATGAAAGTAATTAAAAATCATAGGCTAATATAAAGTTAGTCTTCCAGCATTCTGGGGAACAGTAGTCCATAGTCTGGAAAAGAAATACTGGATTGAGAGCCCTGTTTCTGTTCCCTTATTTATGTAAATGAATGGTGCAATCTTATTTCAATTTTAATTGAGGAAAAAAACCCCACAACTTAGAACTGCTACCAAATTAACTTTGTCCTAAATCTCGTTTAGTGTGTTTTACTTCAAAAGTTGAGTTGTAACCAAACGTAGTTGATGAGCCACAGGAGGCATGTAAGACTAGCTTCTAGCTGCACTTTCCTCAGAATGTTTAAAACATGTCTGGGATATAGATAATGTGCCTGTCCTGTGTGTTCTCAGTGGATAAAGGAAAATACTCAGTTTCCTGAGCCAACTGGTTTTTTTAGCTCTTTATTTTGGTGTGAAGTGTAGTGAAGGACTGATATGTTGAGATGGTGTGGGTATGTTAGATTGCTATCTGACTGTTACAAATTGTATTAGTGATATGTGCTTGCACATCCTACTCAGTTAAGTGGAGCAGAATCACAGAGCATCACATTATAATTTTTAGATACCAAGAGATTTTTTCATTAATAGACAAGAAGGGCAAGAGAGCACAGTCGTGAACTTCAGGGTCATTAAAGAATACTTTTGAGTGAGATGCATTTGTGTGGTTATCATGGAACAATTAGATTCAGAGTCCGTATCTCAATTTCCTGCTCTTTCATAATTACAGTGTGACATTTAGTTACAAATCCTAATTCACTTTGGTATGCTCAACCATCATTTACTGAAAGAACCAGGACAGTAATTAAATTAGGCAGATTGCCTTTCTTCATTCCTTTGATTTTATACATACATTGAGATGAAACATCATCTTTAATAATATCTGCAGGCAGAAAATAAATGCAATAATAAACATTATGACAAATCAAAGCCTACTGTCCTATTTAAAGCAATTCTGCACTTTTAGATGGCAAAGTTTAAGTAGGGTGCCAAATGCTGCTTTTCTCTCCTGCTTTGTAAATTTACAAAGATCTGGACTGGATGTCTTGCTAAAATGAAAATGTCATGAGAACTTTAGAGGAGTATGGCCTGTCTTCTCACTTTTGTGAGAGATTCAGGGAATAAGAGAAACAATTATGAGCTCATAGTTGTTTTATAGAACAGCCATAACTCTGTTTAAAAAAAAAAAAAAAAACAATCACTCCTTCTATGCAACTTCTGCAGTGATCCTACTTCAAGGTCAGACTGGAACTGTGTGTGGGTTAGTGATGGCTTTTGACCTTTTGAAATATTTGTCTCTGGGATCATTGTAGCTTCATTCTTAGGTAAAGAAAGAAATAGTGGTCTGATAGTTAAAACTTGAGTGTAGGTCTCCTGGGTTGAGCTGGGTTCTCTGATGCTGATTTCCAGTGTTACCATGGGTTCGTTGCATAATTTCCTTGTAGTACATAAGTGGTACTCCAGTAGTCATGGGGGTTTGGCATTAAAGTTTGAGAGATACTCATGATACCAATGGGATGGAGTGGAGTAATAACTAGAGTAATTTCAGTCTTCAGAGGCCAATTATGTTCTGGTTTGTGCCTCTTCATGTGTTGTTCCAAGAAGTGGAGCAGACACAGCCATTGCTGTTGCTGGTGTGTCAGCTACTGTTGCTGCTCCTGTGATTTTTTATATTTCCTTCTGCAGAAAAAATGCCAAAGCAAACCACAAGTTTCTTTATATAACAGGAGGAAAAAATACTGCGAAAGGTTATCATACTAATCAACTAAAGCCGGGGCTCAAATATAAATTACTTTTAAAATCTTTCCAAAATCCATCATTACTCAAAGATTGGGTCAAATTTGCTGTAGTGTTAGAAAATATTAGGTGACTTTACTTTTGTATATCTTTACCTGAATCTCTTGCAGTGAGAGAACCTGTTGTCCCTTCTTTTGTCCCTGTGAGTGTTCTAAAAAAATCCTTCATATTGTTTGGATTTTTTTGAATTTTATTTATGTTTTAACCTCCAGCTTCCCTTGAGGGGGAAAGAATCCAGAAATAAATGCTGAGCAGGTAGTAAACCCTGAGATTTATTGCAGACTACGTTCCACTTTAGGAGGGGGCATCAATAGGTGGCAAATGCTTTGGAAGCTGTTTGGGGGTACAGGGTCTTCCTGAGAATGTTTGTTCTCTCAGGGACTCTTAGAAGAAGACTGTGCTTTGGTTTGTATAGCCTGGCTAGTTTTCTGCAGTAAGAAGGGCATCGTACACCTTTCTTTGCCAAGGGAACAATTTGAGATAAACTCCTAAAGGTAACCTTGAAGAAATTTTCTGGTTGTACCTTCTGTACTTAGGCTTATGTTAGGAATGTTCCATCTGACCCAAACTGAATAATACCCAGCTGTCTCCTTATCAGATTCCAGTTCTTAAAATTCTTCCATGCAACCGTAGGGAACAGCTTTATAAAGAAAGTTTGTCAAAACTTTACAATGAAAGTTTGTGAAAGGAAAGTTTGCCTGCCACTGCTCCAGTAGCTTTGTCAAAGGAGAATGCATTCCTTGTGCCTGCTGAGTGTAACATCAGTGTTACAGGGTTTGGGGCTCTTTTTTCCCCGTTTTCATAATGTTGCGATATCTTTAGGAAATAGAGTCTGTTTCCAGTTAAGATTTAAAGGAGTTTCCTACTGTGGTTGTAGTGGGAAATGCTCCGAACGCACTTTCAAGAACAAGAAACCAGTGTTCTGTTGCAGGATGGGTAACATGTATTTGCATGGATCTGCAAATGGCAAGTCATGCACAAATTGTTATTACACTGAATCTATGGGGATCCCTGTAATTTCACCTTTTTTTTTTTGGACAAAGAACTAAGCATCTATGAGTTTGATATTTAAGGAGTTGCTGAACTATAAGCTAGGCTGTGAAAAGTTTATTACTGGAGACACTGTGTGTATGTTCTTAAAGTAGCCTTTGTATAAATGTTTCTACCTAAGGACTAGCATGTACATAAATGTGAAGCACACCTGACAGACGAAAGGCGTTCCTCTGAGCTGTTTCAATGTTTAAAATGCTTTGATTCCTTATATCCAGCTTTTGAAAACTAGTGATGCTTGTTTGTGACAACTGCTGAATCTGGGTTGGTGAGAAATGAAACAGAATATTGATGGTAAAGAAGTGTAGTGCTTTTTGGTTGCAGGACGGATAATGTGCTCATTTTCTCTTTTCTTTCTACATATTTCCAGTCCTGCAAACACAGTTTACATATGTTTTAGGAAAAAAGGATTAAAGCAAATTCTTTGCAAAGGCTAAGGAAACCAGGAGGCCCTAGGGCCTGGGAAACAGTTATGAAAAAAAAATGTTGGTAGTAAACTTCTTTTTATTATAATAGATTGATTTTGCTGACTGTCAAAAGCCCAGACATCATGAATAACCTGTTTAAGATCTCCCTGACTTGGTCAGTTTTTTCCTCACAGAGGTTTTTCTTAATAAAAAAAAAGCAATTTACTACAAAAATATACTTATTTGGAAGTTGAAAAGCAGGCAGTAGATAAAAGGGAAGTACAGCTGTGTTGTAATATTATTTTTGTGCTTTTTCCCAGAGCTGTTAATTTCACAGAAAATAGTTTTGACAAGTCTCTGTATTTCCAATACGTTTTCTTCTTGAATGAAACACAGAATAACTCTATTTCTAAGGTTTATTTTCATTGTTTTCTTCCCTACTTAATCTTTACTTTGTTTGAATCATTGGGAGATTTTTGCAGGATTGGGGATTCAGGAAAAACTATTCTTTATGCTTCTTAATGTAACATTACTGACAATGATGTACTTGTAAATTATGGGGCTTAAGCTAGAATGACATAAATACATTACTTAACCGTCTTATTGTGAGTATGTGCTGGATTAAATGCAAATAACTCCTGGTTCTGAGCATATTCAGTCAAACCTCTCCGTTTGCAAACAGAGCAGACTTTTATTCACAGATGGGCTGTGCAGAGCTGTGTGGAGTTACATGGAGAAACTGGTGACTGTGTCACTGAGCATCTGAAAGGGGTGAGTTGGGCTGTGGGAGGAGGTTGACCAGGCAAAAGTTATCACCTTGTCCTGAATTTTTGTGGAAACTCACACTATGATCCTTTGACACTGAGTTAACACAGGTAGTAAAGAGTAGGGGTGGGCAGAAAGGGGAAAAGAAATGAATAGAGCTAAGAAGGAAAACAGGTATGGAGAAATCTCACCTTCAGCTTCTGGGAAAAATAACATGATTTGGAATGAAGTTTCTCTAAACCTAGTTCAGAATGATCTAAGACAAGCAGCTTAAAAGAATTTTTCAAGCTCTCCCAGATTTCTGATACCAGCAGAAGTGTTATTCTGTCCTTCT
This sequence comes from Drymodes brunneopygia, assembly GCA_013400955.1. Classification (NCBI taxonomy): domain Eukaryota; kingdom Metazoa; phylum Chordata; class Aves; order Passeriformes; family Petroicidae; genus Drymodes; species Drymodes brunneopygia. The sequence goes on from VZTZ01012818.1 coordinate 288,305, forward strand.
CTTCTGAAAAGAAATCAAGAGGCCGAAAGAAACCCAGGCTGCAGGGGCCATGAGCTGGGGCTTCTCCATAACACCTGTGTTCCTCCTGCCTGTGCTGTTCCCCCTCCTCCCCACAGCAAACACAGAGGAAGGGGTGATGGAGACCTGTGTTAGCTGGTACATCTGCTTTCACAACAGCCTGTACTCTTACCTGCAAGAAAGGCTCCTGAGGATTTCTTCCCTTGGAATACAGGAATAATGAGCTGTTGAATCAGCTCAGTGGTGTGTGCTAGACGGGTCACAAAGGGTACCCAGCGAGGCCGGAGGAGATGACAGAAAAGACTGCACTTTCTTTCACTGGGAGAATTTATATTTCCCATATTTTCAAACTGTAGGTAAAGAAAGACACTTCCAGTTGTGTCACTTTCTTCTTAACCAGAAGTGAGGTTGTTTTGCTTCCCCTTCCACAGTCACATTTAATACCTTTTCCTCTCTTACCTGCCAAGCTTTCTGTACTTTGCTGAAATATGCAGGAGCCTATGTTACCTTAGATGGTACTTGGATTTATTACGATTGCAGCTTTATAAAATCAGTTACTACTTTTACAAATTCAGCTCATTTTGGAGTTATCATGCAAAAAAAATCCATTACTTTTTCATCTTTAGCCCTTCTCTTGGCCTAATTATTTTTGCTTTCTATTAAAGAAGTGAATATTAATGGGTGTCCTTCTACTGTACATTCTTATCCAAATCTCATATTGAGGAGTGGGATTCAGACTGTATATTTTGTATTTTTTCAACCTTTGGTTAATTCTTGATTCCAGGTAACAGTTTTTTTAAAACTGTAGGTCAAAGGTGTAAGTCTTGCTTGCTTTCAGGCTTAGAAGTCCAGACAACTGACATAAGTTTGACAGATTTTTACATCTATAATAATGAAGAATTCTATCTCCCAATAGACTGTAGATGTAGAATAAAATTGCCATGATTATTTAATAGTGCTAGTTGTATTTATAAATTACAGTTTAGGCATTCTAGAGTCATCAGAAGTCCTTGGAGATTAGAATACTTTCTAATTACATGTGGGAATAAATTGTCCCTATACTTACTGCTGCAAAAACATATTTGAAATTCTGATATTTCATCAAGGCTTAGGTCATTGCATTTACTGTTCTGTTCAGCTTCCTATCTATATGTAGGATGATTCAGCATGTTTTACCACTTTTCCCTTTGATCTGTCTTCTTAGAGTTCATTATAGATTCAAATTTATTCTGTGTCCTCACTCATTTGTATAAATGCATGTTCTCTACTTTTGGGAAAAAACATTACTAGTTTATCAATGATTACTAGAAAAAACGTGTTTTTCCTTTGGGAAACAGGAATTTTTTAGTGCTTGAAGAATTTGCTGTGAGAAGATCTCAGTGGAGAATTAAGAATGCATTTAGCCTCAGGCACATAACTAGCTCCACTGAAGTCAGGGGGATTGTACACTTCAGATTTAAGCTCATTCACAAGTGACCTTGGGCTTTAGAGCCTGGACTTGGTACATCCAGTGCCTCCTGTGAGACTGATTTTTTCGTAGCTACTCAGTTTCTGTCATTTGCCTTAAACACAATTATGCTGTGGCTAAAAGTATATGTGAGTACAGTATTGCTAACATATGGTAAAAGACTAAACTGTATAGGAAATTTGAAGTTAGAGCTAATGTATGGACTGATTTATTAGCAATAGCAGCATAGTTTAGAGGAACAAAAGGTCATATTGTGGGTCATGATTATTTTTCCAAAAAATAAATTTGGGGATGCCATCTCTGTTTAATTTCACATGTTTTCTAGGAATGGATATGAAGAGATTTGAAGACAATACAAGATTTTTAGTTATCTTGCAAGGAAAATTAGAATTCGTAGCAAAGCACAGGGTGCTTAGTTAAATTAAAATGTTAATATCTTTTCTAGAAAAAAAGCCTTCAAAAAGTACTCCTCCCTAGTGAGTCTTAGTCCATACAAACTCTGCTATTTTCCCAAAACAATGAGGACATAATTTCTGACTATTTCTTAATCATCCAAACAGTGTAGAAATAGGTAGTAAGAAGGCTTTATTCCTAAAGAAAATTTTTATTAAATAGATTTATTTTTTTATAACACTTGGTACACTCAATAGTCTGATCAGACCTTGGAAGCAATTATGAGGGGGAGAAAGAAAACTCACAGCAAAAATAACTTATTCAAGGTTCATTTAGATGAGGTTAATTTAAAATCTCAGCATGCCTTTTAACCCACTAGACTCCTGTTCAGAAGTGATGTGAGACTGGTTCTTTAGTATAAAGGAGAAGGAGATTCGAAGCTTATTAGGTCCTTTGCTCTATTTGATCTGAAATAAATTAATTTTGTTTCTCTTGCATAAATTAATGCCTGGATATTTTGCATCTATCAGAAAAAATTATTGGGGGTCTCTGTTAGTTTTTGTTGTAATTAATTTCCACTGTTGGCCTAGCAAGTTGAATGGTCTGGGTCTAACTTTGTCTTTCCTGGCAGCCTTGATCACATATGTAGGTTCCTAAATATCTAAAGGAATAGAAAAATAAGAAATTTGAATAGGGGATTCTTAAACAAGGAAATTTGAGAGATCATAAAAAAAAAGACCTTAAACTCACAGTTTCACTTCTGATTTATCTATCTTGAGCATGTGTTTTCCAATAGACTTCCCCAGTAGATGACTAAAACTTCTTTCTTCTCTTCCACACAAGATTTTCTGAGAACAGGATTTTTATAAGCTTTTCCATCTCTGACATGATCTCTAATACTAACATCTAGAATACCCCCACTGGGAAATATTAGTCGAAACCCAGGGAAAAACTTGGAGGTTATTTTGTTAAGAGTTTGTGTGTTGTGGAATCAAATCACAATTTTGGGAAAAGCAGATTTATCTCAACAAGCAGGGGCTAAATGTTTTAATGGCATCTTAGCTCCTACCTGAGTGTGTAGTCTGTGCCATTAAGTGATTTAACCTCTGCTCCTTCCCCTGCTGTTCAGGTACCGAGTAATCAAGTAATTTATTGAGATGTCATGCACTGATTAAAGTGGTTTTATGGAGTTAGGGAGCACTGACAGTTCAAGTATCAGGTGTTATGATTTGATAAAAATCAGAGTGCTGTCCATATTTTCTTTATCTGATGCAATAGGATATGCATGGATGCAAAAACAAAGGAGGTTAGGTACAGACTACTTACAGGAAGGAGTTATCTATGAAGCCATTGTGCTTTAAGTTGTTCATAATGTGGAGAGCTCTAATTTCTCATGTGCTGGTGCAGCTTTTCATACTTAGTGGAACTTGGCCTTCTGCCCTTTCACTATCTCAGTAGTTTTGGTGGTTGTTTTTTGGTTTTTTTTCCTTCTTCTCTATTGCTACTTACATGGATTATTCTGTGTAGCATAGCTGTCCAGATTGCAAAATAAGCTAATAAGGCTAATAAGCTAATAAGGCATTTTCCTGCCTTTTAGTGTACCTAAGTATTTTAAAAATAATAACCAGTGTACTGTCTGGGCAAAGGGTAGGATTTGGAAACATTTATCTGTTTGTTTGGGGCTTTCCAGGATTTAATGTATTAGCTTAAAAAGTTGTAATTGTCTTTTCCATAGCAATTACTATAATGAGTATTCCACTGTATTTATTGTACAGCTCTGGATTTTTTTTTGTAATATTTTTTCAAACCCTTTACCTAAACTGGTATTCATTCTGAAAAATTACCATGTACTATCTGCAAAGATGTAAGCATGTTTGTGTGAGGTAATACTAGAGAAACAAGACTTCTTGCATACTGAAAATACTTAAAACTCCTTTTTTATTTTCTTAATTCTTGAGGTGGCAGCCACGCAGTGGTATTGAGTCATTGCTGATTGTTACTTGCACAGTTTGTCACTTGCCAATGGAAAGAAGCTGTCACCTATTCTGCAGGTGACACAGCAGATGTTATAAGAAGGGAATTCTCATGGACAGTGCGAGAGTTACATAGAGTTTCCAATTAAAAGTAACTGTGAATTTCAGTCGTCTTCAAGGAGCAATTTTGGTCTGTTAATGTAGCAAATGAGATTTTGTGGTTGTGATCTAGGGACCTCTTCATGCCCTGTAGCACTTTCTCAGTATTTGAGGAATAATTTGGAATGGAATGTAATACTCAATATGTTATTTATGTTAGATGATTTTTTTTTTCAGCATTTTTGGTAAAAGAAAGCATTACCAAGGTAATGATAAACTTTTAGATGCATTTAGGCTTTGAGAACAGCAACAAATGTTTTCTGTAGTCCCTATAATTTTATAAACAGATTTACTTTAAAGGAATATTTGTGTTCGGAACTTGATTTCAGTTTCCAAATGAACTTTGCTTTGCTTTTGAAAGTAACCCTAGCAAATTGGTTGGTAAAGATGTAATTTTGGTCCAGCTAAAAAATGCAAACCAGCTTAATTATGTTATTTTTTCAGACTGTCTTCCTTAGTGTCTTATGATGTTAGATTTGGTTCAGCTCTAATGAAACTGGGGAGATCAAGGATAACCTGAATTTCACAGGTTCATATCTTCTAGTGTAGGCTTGCAAGTTTCCTTAGAGAAGTAATGTGTTTTAAATACTAAAACAAAAGTATATTAAAAAAGTTTGTGAGGATTAATTGAATCAAGGGCTGTCATTTTAGATAGGTGACTTGAGTCAGATGAAAGAATTTACTACAGTGACTTTGGAGGGAGTGACATTTGGGGAATGATCCTCTTCTCATTTGCACCCAGCAAGGAGCTGTCTGATAACGAATGTGCGTCTTTCACATAATTCAGAGGGATTCTAACAGGGTACCTAACACTCAAGGATATTGTGCAGGTTTGTGCATTCTCTGGAGTACCTCTGGTCCAGAAGTCAATAATTAGGCTGTCACAAAAGTGTTGCAGTTCATGTTGTTGATTTCTGGGTTTAAGACAGAAAAGAGGAAAGAGTCAGTGAGAAGGGGAGAAATATTTTTCTTGTTAGTGGTTTTTTTTTTTTTAATAAACTATATACAGGTAAAGGCTGTGTAAACATTAGCAAAGAATGAATATATTTTTAAACTAGTTTTGCTTGATAAATTACCTAAACCACTACTAACTTTCCACTTATGTCAGTATTTTGTATCCTGAGCAGCTTTTTTTAGGGTATATTTTATGGCCTTCCCAGAAACTTTAATTGAATTACAGATGTACTGTGGGCAAGTAAAAATAAGTCATACAGTTTACAGGAAAAGTGTGTAGTCTCACTTCAGGAAATTTGAGATCTGCTTCTGTCTGTGCCACAGGTTGTCTTGTATAATCCTCTACAAGATACTCTGCTCCTCAGTATTTATCTCTCACGTAAGGATCCTTTTGGGATTCATTATTTTTTTCATAGGTGTTTATATACTATGATTCCAAGTGCTGTAATGTATCCTGCAATTTAATAACTTGCAATAAGTGTTTTGCAAATAAGATTCAGATACCAACTGGATTGTTGAGGAATTTTTTGTTACGCCTTCTTTTGCTGTAATTTTGCAAGTGATGTTTACTCTTAACAAAAGAGAAAGTAAGTAGCTTTCAAATTGACAGTGATGAAACAAAATGCTCCACAGGGAGCTTGGTGTCTTGACTGACAGTGAATAGAAGCAAACAGGAGATTCTGATCGGGCATATCAGGAATGAGGAGCACCAAGTGCTGCATCCTCAGGCTGTGATAACGAGTCTGTACTGAGGAAGGGGCTGGTCCGAGGGCTCCAGTGCCCTGTCATTCTGTCTCTGGCAGATCCATAGGTGTGCTCTCATAGATATCCTACCTACATGTGAAGTGTATTTCGTTCACAAGTATGTTTTCTGTACATGCATCCATATTTCAGCTGAAGCTCTGCATCCTGAACAATCTCAAAACATTCTATGGTGGCATTACAATCAATATTCATGGAATTATCTCACTAATTGTGTTCTTGGTTTTAAACCCAATTTGGAAAACAAACTACAATGAGGCAAAAACATTGCAAACCACCTAAGCCATTTTCGTAAACTACACTTACCAGTGTGCTCCATACCAAATCATAGATGGGATTGTTTTGTGACTTTCTGGATCCTGTGGTTACCAGGATTTCTCGGTACTGTATTCTGGTATCCACTAGTATTGAGAGTTTAGATTCTTCTAGTGTAGAACTTACTAATTGTGATATTGCTAACATCTGTTTACTGGCAGAAGTGGAGAAATACTTTCTTTCAAAATTAGATGGAGAAATTTTGAAAGAGCACATAATTGACCATCCGTACTTGTGTGAAAATATTTTGACATCTTTCATCCAGCCAACGAACACAGTTTTTGTGAGCCAGTATGAATCACTTTAGTTCTGGAAAAAACCCCAGTAGTTTGGTTTATGTTATTGAGCTAAAAATCTGTCTTTCTGCACTGTAGTTGTGAAAAGGCACAGTGTGATCTTGTTCAGTACTGGGACAGGGAACTAGTGCTCCTGTGGAGGAAACAACCCATCCCAAAGACACAGGCATTTCCTGCTCTTTCCTTTCTTATCTAAATGCTGGTCAGGCCTACCTAATGCAGTGTATGTTGTGGTGGGGAGGTTGCTGCTTGGAATACCATGCCTGAAAAATTATCAGTTAAATGCAGTTATATCAATTTACAGGCAGATTGCCTGGTAATTGTTTTAGAAGTTTCAAATATTATTACTCAACAGAAATCATTGGCAGAATGGTACGATTTTATACATGATTCAGCATCATGAGAAGATCATTTTAATGCTTTATTCACTTGGAGGAGGTCTTAGTTTCCTCACTGATTCCATGGACTTCAGTCAGGAAAGCTGAAGTTCAAAGTCCCTACTGAATGTTTTGTGAGCCTCAGGATGAAGAATGAAATGTGTTTGTTTAAAATATAAGCCAATTATTGCTGAATTATACTGATCACCATAGTAACCTACATTCATTATATTTTGTATGAAATAATGTAAAGTCACTTAGCTGGAAGAAATAAGTGCTGTCAATTATTGATACATGAATATAGCCTAATTATATTAATGTGAAACATTTTTGTAGGATGACTATTTCTTCATGCACTGGAGTTTCATGTCATTGTCATAATTAGTGTCAGTCATTTATGCAAGCTGGAATTCTGAGAGGTTTCTGGTTTTGGGTTTTTTTTCCCTTTTTTATCATCGCAAGCTTGCAGCTGGGTTTCAAACTGTGTGATTCAACGCAGTCCCCGGGAAACTCGACCCTCCCATTGCAGCCGGTCACGGCGCGCTGAAAATCGCGACCAGGATGAACCGGGACAGGTCCCGACCAGCCGCGCTCGGCCCCGGTGCCGCCCGGCCGCGGGAGGGAGGCGGGATGGCGGCC